>VZTM01024775.1:66742-92544 GCA_013400555.1 Jacana jacana | reverse complement strand
AGCCTGTCCAGGTCATACTGAATGGTGACACAGCCCTCTAAAGTTTCAGTTAGTCCTCTGAGTCCTGTATCATCAGCGAACTTGTTGAGGATACTCTGTTCCCTTGTCCAGGTCCTTGACGAATATGTTGAACAAGACTGGACCGGGTATTGACCCGTGGGGGACACCACTGGTTACAGGCCTCCAACTTGACCCTGCTCCATTAATTACAACCCTGAGTCCTGTCACACAGCTAGTTTTCAATCCACCTCACTGTCCCACTCATCTAGCCCACACTTCCTCAGTCACCTAATGAGGGTGTTATGGGAGACAGTGTCAAAAGCCTTGCTGAAGTCAAGGTAGATGACATCTGCTGCTCTCACCTCATCCAGCCATCCAGTTATAGCATTGTAGATGGCTATCATATTGGTCAATTGTCGTGGTGAGCATTTCCAATGATTTCTCTCTCCAGACCTTCCCTCTTGTCTCCAGGGTCTGGGATTCACGGGGAACAGTTTTAGCAGTGAATCACAGAATCACAGAATATCAGGGATTGGAAGGGANCACAGAATATCAGGGATTGGAAGACCAAAGCAAAGAAGGCATTCAGTAGCCCTGCCTTCTCTGTGTCTTCCACTACTTAAGGTCCCCACCTTCTTCGTCAGTGGGCCTATATTTTCCCTAGTCTGCCTTTTTCTATTGATATACTGAAAACCATCTTATTGTTATCTTTAACCGTAATGACCAAATTCAGCTCTGCTTGAACTTTGACCCTCCTAATTCGCCCCTGCACAGCTTTGCTACATCTTGGTACTCCTCATAAGATACCAACCCCCTTTTTAAGAGATTGATCACAGCATTCCAGTTACGTGAGTCGTCCCACTACTTTTCTGTCATGGTGACTATATCATAGTTTTCCTGCTGTACAATGGCTTCCAGCTCCTTCTGGCTAGGCTTTCCCCACCCATTGCCAGCAGGCCTGGTGTCCTGTAGGTCAATCTGTGATCAAAGAAACCAAAGTTCTGCCCGTTGCACCAGTCTCCTACTTGAAGTATCAGTAACAGGTAGTAGTCTGAGGGCTGAACCAGGGTAGGGAGATTTCTCTGTATATCCTTAATCCTGGCCCCAGGGAGGCAGCTGACTTTCCTGTGGGATGGATCATGTCTACAAATGGGGCCCTCTGTTCCCCTCAGAAAGGAGTCACCCACCACAATTATCTTTCTCTCTTTCCTTCCTTCTTTTCTTTCTTTCTTTCTTTCTTTCTTTCTTTCTTTCTTTCTTTTCTTTCTTTCTTTCTTTCTTTTGAGGAAGGCCTAAGGCATAGGGGTGAGTGACTCGCCCTGGGCAACTCACTGGATGGATCTTCCTCTCTATCCTCGTTTACCTGGCCCTCAGTTCCCCCAAGGCCCCATACCTATCATGCAAGGGCAACTAGGAAGGTGAAGGGGGGCTGGGAGGGGTTTGGCTTGCTCCTCCGAGGAGGGACCTGTCTCCATTTCCCCTTATCCCTTAATTCCCTTCCTTCTGCCTGGTGACAGGAGGAAAGGGGATCATCCACTTCATGTAGGACCTCTACCCAGTGCCTTTGCCTCAGGGTATGGCTCCACCAATCTATTTCACTTTTGCATTCTCTGATACTTCTTAACCTTTCTACCTCCCCCCTCAGTTTGACCACCTGCCTGAGCAGATAGTTTATTGGATCACACTGCACACAGATGGTGTCTCTTGCTCCCTTGGGCACCAGTGCCAGGTTCACGCATTTGCTGCAGCCAGACTTGCACGGCCACGTGTTTGCGCAGGAGCATGGTCTGGGTTCCCACATTCTTTCTTGCAGTGGATTTTGGCTGTGTGGTGGCCATGTTCTTCTCTAGCACCAGGAGGGGACCAACCCCTGCCAGCTGCTTCCCATGTGCGGCCTGCACGCTGATGTTCCTGTCCTTGTGCTCAATACACTTGCACCCAGCTCATGCTGCACTGCTGAGCTGACGATAGCTCCTTTTAAACTCGCAGCGGCTCACCCAGCCTGCCTCCAGCCACATCAGCCTCCTGGCTCCCTCACAAGGTTCCTGACTCGTTTCAGGCCACTCTCCCTCGGCCTCTTCCTCTCCAAGAAGCCCCCTCTCTGTCTCAATTTGGACATTTTGGAGTCTAAAACAATGTGGCTGGAGCTCTGATTTTCTTTCCTCCAAGAGTTTATACAAAGTTGTCCTGCAGTTAATGTCCGTCATACTCTGGTGATATAGATAGCGTTTGGACAGGGCTTGGTCAGATATGGCTTATATGCTAATTATTTCAGGGCTGCAGTCCTCCTTCCCTGGAAGGATTCAAGTTGATGCTACTGAGGATGGTGCGGATAAGAGTGAGGATGCATTCTTCCATGCATCTCCCTTTCGCAGCAACTCTATGTGGGAGAAAATTTCAATGATCCCCCCACCTTCTGCCTGCTAGAGTTGTATTTCTGGCTGACTTAGGCTGAACTGTGCTCTGGGGTGGTGATACTGGAGCACTAGTGAGCGCAAAACATGTCCCTTATGGGCTTTACTGGTTTACTGCTCTGCAGCACAAGAATGAAAGCAAGCTTTATCTTCTCCAGCTACTGGGTTTATGCACAATATGCAGTAATATTTCTTCCCAGGAGAGGTGTGAGAGAAGGAAGTTGAGAACCAAAACAAATATTTTGCTTCCTTCAGCATCTTATTCCCAAAGAAATTTTCCAGGAACTATATAGAAACACATTTTGTCTAACTGAGTAATTGGGCCAAAGCCACGACTTAGATTGAGGAGAGCATGAAACTGAGATTGGTGCTTTTGGGTCAGATGAAGATGCATCTTGCCACATATCTTTTGGCAGGGGTGAAAGAATTGTGTAAGAAGCTGGAAGAATTAAAACAAAATTTTCTTTCGCAGAGATTTGAGCTGACTTTTCTTTCTGTATTGACTACATTGGTGGTTACTGATAAATATAGCACAGAGTGGTACTTTCTCTCCCTTACACAGTGAGACAGCAAAACCTACACCCTACACATGCACAACACAACAGATTTCCACCAGAGGCTCCAGGTAGGAGGTGACACACTGTCTCCTGCAGACTGAACTTTGCATCCATGAATTTGTGTGAGTAGCTGCCTGTTTGGCACCTGCTATCATGTTAGAAAAGATGGGAAACACTTACTTGGTTGGCACAGAGGATGTACTCCAGAAATTTTTGTAGTTCCAATAAGTATTTTCCTTCCTCTTCCATTTATCTGTCTTTCAGGCTGGTCTACTTAATTGCTCATCCCTCTGACTGGCCATCCTTCCATGGACTTAGTCTCATCCTGTGCTTTTTTTAGACAGAATGATCCTAATCCATGTTGTGTGTTTGTGTGCAGATTGCTGATGGAGTTTGAGTTGTTTTAAATGGAAGTCCAGGAACTGTGGACTGGACTTCAGTTCTCATTTAGCTGAACCAAGTTCAGTTCTCACTTATCTTGAGTTCATGCCCTTGCTTAGAGCCCTTGTGGTCCGTAAGCACTAGTGCCCCGCACTGCCTCTGTGCTTTGGGGTTTCGAGTGCCAGATGCATCAAGCAGAGGTCAGAGGGGGCAATCAACCCAGTCCCTAATGCTTTATAAATCAGTGAGTATGAAGGCAGGCAAAAAGCTGAATGGGAGCTCCATTTGAATCTCTGAAAAGTTAACAGTTGTGTCACATAAAAGACCACAGGTTTCAAGGGCTGGCATGTCAGTTCCCTGTTGCTAATTAATCAAGGGAAGAGAAACCATTACATCAAAAATTTAAGTCCAAGTCTTTATGCATTTATTTACTATTGTTTCTCTGGCTCTTAAACTATTTGCTACTAGTCATCCCAAATTCATGAAGTACTAAAAATACACAGAAAAAATGTCATTATTTTTTCATAAAGGACAAGAAATATAGTTTGGAAATACAGTTTAGTAATCATGCTTCCAAACAACTCAGGGCTTGTTGAGTTCCCATTAAAAGCTTATCAGATGGTGCCAATGCTCTGAGCCCTGGGTGGGCTATTCCAACTGTGGGATGGAAAAGTTAAATGTTTCTAACCAGACATATTCCCATATGTGAGAGAGACAATCAATCTTTGATGGTGTACTTTATAAATTCTCTAAAGACTGTGGGAAATGCTTGCTACCTATTAACACCTGCCAACCTGCACGCTTCACTTTTAATCCCAGATCCTCTTTCCGCCCCTTCATGCTGTTAAATGAAATGGGTTTGGTATAAGTAGGAACTGAATTCCGCTAATTCAGTTTGCTAATGCATAGGAAATGGCTGCTCAAAGTCCTTATCTCCTATGATAAACAAGCAGCTATCTAGGGCATCCTTCTCCCCCAGGACACAATCAGTTCTATTTTTGCCACTCCAGACATACCAATTGCTTACACCATATTTAAACAATTCCTTCAAAGGCACCCTAATATCTCCTAACCATCCCATCAGCTGCTTTGCTGAGTGTTAGGATTGTTAAAGCTGTGCCAGCTTCAGTTCTCCTCTGTTATAATTTAAATTTAGTACTCCTTGCCCTCATGTGAAGAAGTTTATTTTCACTGTCTTTTTAGCTGCCTTCATATATGAGAATATGACTTTGTGTGCTCTTATTTTTTTCCGTATTTCTTCAGAGACCACATATTATAGATGTCTGCATCTTGTGATCTCCAGCCTCTCTTCAGTTTGCTGACATCCCAACTATATTGTAGTGCTGCAGACAGGAAAATCCCGACCTGGCCTCATCGCTAGTAAGTGGGGGAGAAGAAATATTTTACATAGGCAGTGCTCCTATTACATAATCATAGAATGATATGAGGTTGGAAGGGACCACTGGAGATCTAGTCCAACCTCCGTGTCAAAGCAGGTCCTCCTAGAACAGGTTGCACAGGAACTTGTCCAGGTGTTTGGAATGTCTCCAGAGCCAGAGACCTAGCCTTACCTATGAGGATGCTGTGGGAAACTGCATCAAAAGCCTTGGTAGGTAGACGATGTCCACTGCCCTCTCCTCATCTATCTATCCAACCATGCCATTGTAGAAGGCTTTCAGGTTAGTCAGACATGATTTCCCCTTGGTGAATCTGTGTTGACTACTTCTGACAGCTTGCTTTTCCTCCAGATTTTTGAGATTATGCCTAGAATGAGCCATTCCATCATCTTTCCAGGAATGGGGGTGAGACTGGCCAGTCTGTGGTTTCCTGGGTCCTCCTTCTTGCCCTGTTTGAAGACTGAGATGACTTTTACTTTCCTCCAGTCCTCAGGCACCTCACCTGTTCTCCAGGACCTTTCAAAGACGATGGAGAGTGGCCCAGCAATGACTTCTGCCAGCTCCCTCAGCACTTGTGGGTGCATCCTATCAGGACCGATGGACTTGCAGATATACTGTGTACTTTGTTCCCTAACTTGGTCTTCCTCAACCAAGGGGAAGTCTTCTTCTGTCCAGACTTCCTCTGTTTCTACCTAAGTATGAAACTGCTGAGGGCTGGCCTGAGCAGTAAAGACTGAAGTAAAGAAGGCTTCAATGCATTCATGCATTCATGCATCTCAGCATAGTTTCTGCTGCAATGAGACACAACTGAGTCAAATTTCTTTTAGAGGTGGAGATGAAGTCTTTTATCTTAAGAAACCGTTTTAATTGACTCAAGCTCTCAAAATCAGTGCTTATGTGTCCTTAAAACTTTTGCATTGTGGCAGTCTCCCATTCAAATCATAACAAACTCAGGCTGATAATAAACAGGTGCTTCTGTTTCTTCCTTATGGTGACTTGGTACAAGGCGGGTTGTAGGTGGTGTTACCTTTAGTAGACTTTTACCTTGGACATAATCTGACTCAATTTTTCATGAACAGCCATTCTTTAGTATTGTTACTCTACTCATTATGCCCCTTATATGATATTTTCAACTTTGTTCTGAGTCATCATGTAGTTTTTCTCCCCTCCCACCCATTTGCAATATTTTCTAGATATTCACTCTGGCTAATGCTCATTATTTTAGGTTCCAAAATTAATAAACCCCTGGTAAAACACTCCAGTTAAAATTACTCCTTAGGCTTAAGACAGATGTCATGTGTGAGTCATAATGTATTCCCACTACTTTGAGAGGTATATTGTTCATAATGTCACATTCAGAAACATCAAATTATCTGCTGAATATTTAGACACAACTATATATTCAGTAAGTAGAAAGAACAGATATAAATGAATGTTCCAAAATGCTATTATTGTAGTGATATTTCTTAGGTGTTTTCACTTGTTGGCTTCAGTGCAGTAGTTTAAAAGTATCTGAATTATTTTCAAAACTCAAATGGATAAAGAACTCTTAAAGGAATGCTTGTAAACATTTTCTAAACTAATTTTCTTCCGATTGGAAGAACTCTATATTCCTCAGCCATCCCTTTTACAGATTGTTCTGTATAAACTTGGCTTCAGTATAGGGAATCTGGGAGAGAATAGGTAAATGTGCTGCTTTGTCATTCTCCTATTACCAGTTTTCAGGATGGGTCTCAATGTCTTGGCTTTTCTAGGCTTCCTTTATTCCAAAATCTTGTAGCTAGTTCTTTTCTGTATCAGGTTTAATGCCTAGCCTGTGCAGTGCTGGATATCAGGTCTAGGTCATAGAGCACACTCCGTATTTCACACACTTTCACACATTCCTGGTTTTAGCACTAAAGAGACCCTTACCCTGAGGACATATGTTTGTCCTCAGTAAAGCACGAGCTGTGCACAGCACCCAGTGTGGTCTCTCCTGATTTGAGTAGAGTGAAGCACTTGGTAAGTAAACTATTTAGAATGAAGTTAATTCAAAAAGCACCCAAATATCCACAACCCCACTGAACTTGTTTATATTATTTGTTGTAGTGAAGCAACAGGCTGGAATGAGTCTATGAGTCTGAGACTAGAGTATAATCTTGTTATTGCCTACAGTACCAATAAATGCATGCCAGTAAAGACCGCTATGCTTTTAGCTTTCAGCAGAGAGCCTGTTATGTTTCCTCCCTTGGAGAAGAGGAAACAAGGGATTGCTGGGGTGTGCCCAAGCCCTCAAAGGATTTGCTCAACCCACATCCCACAGGCATAGCAAGGGAGAGACTGTGCTGCTGGATTGTGGCCAGTGGATCCTACAGTCAAGCTTCTGACATGTCAGCTTCTGCTTGGGGCAAGCTCCATCTGCAGGTTTACAGGTTGTGATGTCTGAAGACAGATTGGCACTGAAAACCAAGCAGCGCCCCTGCCAAGGCACTGACAGTTGGAGAATGTTAGCAGCATCCCCCAAGCGTGCCAACATTTTGAAATGAAAACCAATTTTACCTAAAGCAGCAGCCCAGACTCTAAGATGTTCATATCTCCTTTCCCAGGGATGTCATCTGTGCAACTTGGCACTGGAACTTAAGGGCTCATGTAATTTCACTTCTCACTCTCACAGTTAACGTGTGAAGAAGTCACAGCAGCTCTGCAGGTGCCCAGGTGTAGGTCATTAAAGAACACAACAAGATCTGTCAGGACTAGCGAGGTGTGTTGGCATGGTGGGAAACTCAGGTGTTTGCATGTTGACCAACATGGTGTTTGGTGCCCTGTGGGTTACATCAGCAGAGTTGGTGCAGTGGCAGCACAGGCTGCAAGTTTAAGTCTCAGATCAGGACCCTTCAGCTACACTAATGAAGAGAGGAAAAGCAGGTAGGAAGCAGGGAAACCCTGAGGGGCTGGGGGAGCACTGTAATTCAGGAGGGATAAGATCAGGGACACATGGTCTACCTGTGAAGCATGGTGCTGATGATGGACCTAGAAAGTGGACCTGCTATATGGGAAGATGGAAAGAATGGGGTCTCCAGAAAATAGAGAAAACTGAAGAAGAAAAACAGCCCTCAATAAGCCCTCAATTGTGTTAAGTGTATAAGAGGCTTCAAAGAGGGAAGGAATAACCTATTCAAGTACATAGTGGGTAGAATCAGTAATAATGAATTCAAATTAAAATAAGGGAGGTTTAAATTAGCATAAGAATTTTGGTTCTAAGAATAGCAAAAAACTGGAATAGGAGGTGGAGCCTCTGTTATTCTGCCTGTCCTTAAATTCTTCAAACAAAATCAGTCAAGGATGGCTCAGGCAGAGTTAGATATATGATTTTATTTTATTTTTTCTCCAGCCTTATTTTTTGCTGTGGGCTAGTAGGGAGCAATAGGGTATTTATATCTGTTTTTCCTTTCCTCTTTAAGAGGATTCCTGATTCAGCTTTGCTGCCTTGTACTTCCTCAAGTCATCTCTAAGTGCTTTTCATGCTCTGAAATGACTGCCTTCAATGGAGGAAAGGCTTTAGTTTTTTTGGATGAAACTGTAAATTTAGGAGTCTTCCTTCGCTAAGTGGAAAAAATTACCTTAGATTTAATGGAGACTTGAATCTTCTTCTTGATTCTGCTCCAGGCTTCCCCGTTACCTTGGCTAAGTCTCTAGTACACATCAGTACATCGAGGTGAGGACAGTAATCTTTATTCTTCAGGAAAAAAAGCGCAGAAGGAAGCCTGAGCAATTGTACTGTCTTGATGGCAAGGACTATTTCTTCTCTATGTCAATCCTAATACATGAAGACACAATCACACTTGAAAACTTCTTGTGACTGCAATAGGCAGTAACACTCCTTTGTCAAGATCTGGGATCACTGATGTCATACAAATACAAAAAACTCCCAGACAACAGTTTAGATGAAATCCAGGAATAATGTGTTGGAAGAGTTCAGAAAAAATAAAAGGATAGTAACATAGATGGATGTGCTCACATAAGCCTCGGGCTTGGTATCTCAAGGTGGGTGCTTGCTGGCAAGCCCTTGCCATGTGTTTCAGTACAACACTTTACAGCCTGCTGGTCTTGCAGTTCAGTGGGTTTCTATCTTTAGCAGCTGCATGGCTACAGTTTGGAAAGCAGTGTCCGGGTGTTAGGCTGGTCAGTCTCCCCTCTATTCCTGGAAAGATGATGGAATGGCTCATTCTAGGCATAATTTCAAAGTATCTGGAGGAAAAGAAAGCTATCGGAAGTAGTCAGCATGGATTCATCAAGGGGAAATCATGTCTAACTAACCTGAAAGCCTTCTACAATGGCATGGTTGGATAGATAGATGAGGAAAGGGCGGTGGACATTGTCTACCTAGCAAGGCTTTTGATGCAGTTTCCCACAGCATCCTCCTAGATAAGCTTAGGAAGTGTGGGTTCGATGAATGGATAGTGAGGTGGATTGAAAACTGCCTGAGAAACAGAGTTCAGAGGGTCCTGATCAGTGGCACAGAATCTAGTTGGAGGTCCGTAATAAGTGGTGTTTCCCAAGGGTCAGTACTGGGTCCAGTCCTCTTGAGTACGACCTGGATGAAGGGATGGAGTGTACCCTCAGCAAGTTAGATAGTAGATTACTTTGTTAGGGAATAGAATCTCTACAGGATGATATTTTATTTTACTTTATTTTTTTAGCAAAGTACCAAAATAGTCCCAGGGACACACTCTGCCAGGGGCTTTCAGATACTGAAATAGAAGATACCTCATAAAACACACATTCATTAGGCTTGATTCAAAATTCTCTGTGTCTTGGAAAGTGGCAATAGGAACAGTTTTTTAGCATGGAGAAGTGTTGGTCTGATCCTGACTTCGTCATGTGTGGTGGTTTTGGTCTGATTGACTAATTAGAATGACAGAAGGCCCCTCCTTTCTGCCTTTAAAACCAAAACAAAACAAAACCAAACCAAACCAAACCAAACCAAACCAAACCAAACCAAACAAAACAAAACAAAACAAAACAAAACAAAAAGATGAAAGGAAGAGATAAAGAGATTTTTGAGTTTAGAAAAAACTGAACTGCTTTAATGAAAATATTAATAAATAAATAATAAATAATAATATGAAAAGAGAAAAAAATATGTACAGTATATACAAAAGTGTATCAAGCTCCCAGGATGACAATCACATTACCAACAGGCATTGGGAAAAGCCTCAGACTGGACTCAGTGGCAAACAGGAGCTGGATTCCAGGTCTGGAGTCAGGAATGCTTGGATTGGGATGAAAAGCAGATTAGCAGACAGGGTCCTTCTCGGACGTTGTCCATTGAAGAGAGTTGACCCTTTGATGCCTCAGCTTTTATACTGAACATGATGCAGATGGGATGGAGTACCCTGTTGGTCAGTTTTGGGTCACTTGTCCTGTCCGCTCCTCCCTACAGGCGTGACCCCTCAACGCTTTTCCGCTTCCGACCCTCCAACGGGGCAAATAACAAAATTACCTGACCTTGGTTGTTATAGCAGTAAGTATAAGCAAGGGCTTCTCTGCACCATTCCTTGGGATAATCAGGTCTTATCACTGTGAGAGTGAACAGTTCCTGAACAATGTGCTGTTAATTTCGGAGTTTAGTTAGTTAGAAGAGGCCCAGCTAAAAAAGCAAAATTACTGAACATAAAATTAGTTCAGTTTCACCTCAAACTAAGACACCATGTCACTCTGTGTGTGGTGTTAGCGTCTGCTTTCCTTGGCACTGAAACTTGAGCAATGATGAAACTGAGATGGGGAGAATGCAAAAAAAACCAAGATGGGTTGAGGCCCTACAGACAAGTACTGAAGTATTTCTGTTCTTAGTGGGTCTGTCCTTGAGCAAATCTGTTAATTCCTGTGACATTTCTATGAGCTTATAAACAACTTTTTTCATTTCAGAATTTGAAATCCTGTAACTCTTTTGTTCCAATCTCTTCCCTGTCATCAAGCAAATCCCAGGGCTTTTCTCTGGGCACTTTAGAATGTGGCACTTTTGCCTTTTCCAGTTTAAAGCAGAAAACTACAAAAGAAAAGTTTCCTGGTTTGGAGGAAAAAAAAAAACAACAAACAAACGAAAACCAAAACAAAAAGCTTGCTACTGACAATAACAGAAAAATTAGATTGTTCATGGAGGACAGGTACATTCAAGGTGCAATCTCTTCAGGGAATCATCCTATTTCAGCAGGGCTGTGCTGAGACAGGGATGCTTTCTGAGAGGGGATTCAAAGAGGAGCAGGAGAATGAGGGACTGAAACACTCCTAGATTTGCCTGTGGAACCAGCTTCAAGAGGAGAGCAGCTGAGGCAGTGATATAAGAACATGAGAGAAGCTGCAAAACCTTTGAGTTAAAGCTGTTCTGCTTGAATGCAATTGCTATCAAGCACCCTTTTTAGGTACTGAAAGCTGTGCTAAGGTTAAAGGAAGAAACGAGGGACCCATAAAAATCCTACAGCAGTTTGCCAGTCTAGTTCTTAGTATGTGGAAAACTTTTGGATGCTGTGGTAGTGGCAGCAGCCAGAAACATAAAGTTGGATAATGCAGTGTCTTCTTCCTCTGATCCCTGTTTTTGTGTATTGCACTTGTGGTATCTCACGGTATCTAAAACTCCTGATGTCACTCAACATCTGCTTTTGGACTGGCAGTGTCCTCTAATGAGTTCATTTCACATCTTGCTCTGTGTGCGAAAAAGCTGTCTGTCTGAAAGGATAAGATCCCATCTTGTAGCACTTCCAAAAATGCTTATCAAGCTGTGCGACAAAGCACGAGGAACTGAAGTGAGAAGTGACAATCTGCTTTATGCAGCAGGAAAGCACTTGGTGAAGATGCAATTTTTAAATTGCTGTCAAGGTTTTTGTTATAATTTGTTCTGCTGACTTTTGCAGAAATGTAAACTGGGAAATTGTAGCACATTTCTGTAGAAAACATTAAAGATGAGGTGAGGCAAATTCCCAGCTTCTCAAGGGTCACTTTGTGTTGTTGTCAAAGTTTGAGTGAACATTGAGTTTCAGTGAACATTGTAAACGACACAGCTTCAGTAGTTAACAAATTATTTTAAATTCTTGATGGGGCAGAAGGAACTTGGGGCAGATCTGAATACAGTTACTCTTGTAAACAGAGACAACAAAACATCAAACCAACATAAAAGATTATGCAGAACCTTGGAGTGTAGCCCTCATTTAGGTGGTCTCAGATGAATTATAAGAAAGCTGGCCAGAATATTTTTTCTCCAAGCTTTTTTTTTTCTTCAAAGGAAAACTAAGTTGCTGTCAAGCAGCAGAAAAGTGCCTACAGGGCTACAGGTTTATTTCTGTTTCTTTTGATGGGGAATATAGACAAAATGCTCAGCTTCAGCTTAGATTTAACCTTGACCAAAACACTTCAGGTTGTTTAAACTGACTTGCAGCTTAATGTTGCAATTGTCAGGGCACAGTGAGGGCAGGACAGGGCATTGCAGCCATCCCACCACCCTAGCCAGGGAGTGGGGTGGCCCCATCCAGAGCATTGGGTGCCTCAGTGGGGCAGACCATTGGAATGATGGGCCAAGGACAGGACATCAGCCTAGAAGGGGATGCGGGTGCAAAATCATCCATATACGCTGTAGTCAGGCACAGCCATGGCACGACCCTGGTGGTGGCTAGAGCTCTGCATTTCTAATGTATTAAGATCTGACTGTGTCTTCCGTGTTCACTTCAATACTAGATGAATTGTCTTGTACCACTGTATGCATTTCACTAATTATGGAAGGGCTAATCACACAGCGAGGGAAATGTCACACACTGAAGGTTTTGCAGGCAGACTCAACTGTGAGAACTTCTCACATCAGTGTGGGCAAGATGAGGAAGTGTTTTCCCTGGCAAAGACATAAAGTTCCTTGTTTGGCACAGGGAACAAGATTTGAATATAATTTTTAGTTTAAAAGTATGTTTCAGTTCACTTCAGAGTCTTTCTGTCCATGTTCATTTTCTAGATCTATGCAATATTTGGGGTTCCAGTCTTTCTTAAAAGGGTTTTTTAATTGTTCCTGGATAGGCAGTTGCTTTTTCTGCAGGTTGGTTGAATTCTGTTAAATAATTAGTCCCATGCCAGATAGATAATAAATAATCCTCTGACCAATTGGAAGTCCCTTGCAATTGCAAAATAGCTAATTAGAGAATATTAATTTTCCAGTGTTCTGTTTGAGCTGCATACTTGCTTAGTACACATTGCTTGGCTTTGCTGATTTGCTGTCTGACTGGAAACCTCATTAGGGCCAAAGGTGCAGCAAAAATCAAGTCACTTCTTCCTTATTTTCAGGCCTTAAGTTTAGGCAAGTCACTATTAACTGCAACCCTGAACTTTCATGAAAGTCTGAATCCTTACAGCCTGTGGCAGACGCATGCATCTGCTCATTGCAAATAAAGGAATAGAGTGCAGGATTTGTATATCAAGAGGGGTAAAAAACAGGGATTGATATGGATTTCTGCATTTAGAAAAAGAAAGAAAAATCATTAATATATTTAATTGCTGTAGCACAGCAGGCTACCAGTACAAAAAATGCTTAAGCAGATTGTATACCATCAGAAGTAAAGGAATAGCAGCAAATGAGTCTCAGAGCAGAACTTGTTAAAGGAAAATAAAAGGAGAAATTGGGTCCTTGATGAACAAATCTTCAGGAGTTGTTCTGAGTCAAGCATGAAATACTTGCTTTCAACAGGCTTACCCAAGTCAAACCTGGGAATTATCTGGGACTCTATTCAAAGCCACCACAATTCAGAATGCCAGACACTGAAAAAAAAATAAATACACATTTTAGCATTTAGCATTTCTCCTGGTGCTTACCTTAACCAGAATAACTGTGCTTTAGAAGGTGCTTAAGAATGAAAACAAGTTATCTGCATATCCATCTTCAAAAGGCAATTAAGTGAGAAAAAAACTCTATTCAAGTTCATTGTAATTTTAAGTTCTCAGCTGGCAGAAAAGTCGGGCACTGCTTTGCATTACTTGGGAGATAAACTGACTGAAATGGCTGATCCCTTTCATATTCTCTTTTCTGAGGGATCTTAATGTGAGAGTGAAAAATAAACGCCGCCAAGATTGTCAGGAACTGAGCAGTGATTGATACTTTTACTTTCTCATTTCCATTCCTAGATTTTTGTTCAACAAACAGTGCATGAAGTTAATTCATCCCATCCCATCCCAGCAGGTTTTTTTGTTTGTCTTTGTTTTGTTTTAATTAATGACAATTTCAATATAGTGGAGCATTAGCTGTCACTACAACAATCTGAGCACATAGACAGTGACATTCCTATGGTGCTTGTCATAGGCGGTGCATTCCGAGTCATCATACTCCATTTTTAATGGTTCACAGTTGTATGAAATAATCTCTTACTAAACTTGACCCACAGCAATTTTTCCCATTTGCATCTCTACATCTTTATGCAGGGCAGATGTTCTGATAAAGCTTAAACTTTCACATGTTTATTTACTTTACCAGCAGATTTAGCTGGTGTAAAAGTGTTAAAGGACTTTCCAAGTAGCAGCTTTTAAGCTAAGGCTCACTCTGGGCTATGTGAGAGTTGTCGTCACCCTTTTCCCATCCATGACACAGCTTCATCAAGTCAGCCAAACCTCTTTGTGATGGCAGTGATGCATATCCTTATTTGAAATAAGATGTATGCATAATACTAAGTGTGGGAGGGATGCTTATGAAAACTGCTGACCTACATGTAGAAATTATTTGCCATGTCAAACACAGTGCCAACAATGCCAGTGATATTTAATTATTATTGTTTCTTTCAATTACTCAGTCATCTTCCTTGTTAATAACTACCCAGTCCCTGGAAACATTCAAAGTCAGGTTGGATGGGGGTCTGAACAACCTGATTTAGTTGAAGGTGTCCATGCTCATTTCAAGGGAGTTCGACCTTTCAAGTTCCCTTCCTACCAGAACCATTCTATGATTCTGTGGTTAATAAGACTAATCATGTTAGGTACCCAGGGTGTGCTTTGCATTGTCAGAAAACACCTGGTCTAGAAATGTCCCAGTCTTGGTGACATGACTATGTACAAGTCCTCAAGAAGACTATGGACTCAAAGCTCTTATTTTAATTAAGAAATAATTACTTAATTTTAATTAATTTAATTAAACTCAAAGCAAGGCCAGACTGATACAGGACTACTTGTTTCTTATCATTGCTAAGAATTAGTAAGTAGCAAACAACAAAAGCCTAGTACAGCAAAGGCACAGTTTGTAGCCTTTGTATGATTAATAATCAATGATAAATGGATAAGCGAAGCACAAAAGTTTTCACCTGAACACATATGTTTATCCCGGTTCAAACTTCTTAAGACGTTAAGAGAAGCCAGTTGCTGAATTAAAGTTAGATGATTTATATCAGTCAGTACATGGCAAGAGGAAGTATCTTCTGGTGAGAATACCTATGTTTTACCTGCATCTTTGTCAAAAAATAAAGCCAGTGTAACTGTTGCTACTCTTGTCACTTTAAAGCGATCTATGTCAAAATCCAGGGAAAACAGGACAATATCCACATTTCTGTTGTCTTCCACAGAAATAAAATGAAATAAAAAAAAGTGCCACTTTTTAGAAGAAGACAGAAGTCTGTTGCTCCACTTTGTAGGAAAGGTTACTAGAGGCTTTCACAGGAGGATTCTTTCCCTTTCTACCCACCACAAGGTAGGCAGAAGAGGCCTTTTAGGCTTACAGATTTGCCCCTCAACAGCACAGGATGTAAATCTGGCAGGTTTTTGGCAAAACTTGATCTGCAGCTTCTCTAACAACTACAAGGAGAGCAATTACCTGCCAGCTCTTGGCCAAGCATCTGAAGCCACTTTTGTGCTACATACGCCACTGCTTTATTTGATCAATGACTGGTAGAAAGTTAGAAACTGCTCCCCTGATCCTAGTCCAGGTAAGATGTCATCAGTCCCAAATCTACCTATCATTCATGCTGAAGAAGACTTGGCAGTGTCATTTGCTCTTTTAAGAGGTCACCCTGATGGAAAGTAAGTCTTCAGATCTCACTGTGTGAAGTGGTGTAATGTCTAATTCCCTCAGATTTTTTGAGTTGCCCAGTCTTACAGACAGGAATATTTCAAAGGCTTTGGTCATCTAAACATTCTAATTATCCTTTGCTTAAAGCATCTGGTTTTAAAGGTTTTACTTCTCTTACAACATGTAGGAAAGCTGTTCTGTAACTGCACTGTTCCAGTCACAGAGAAGCATTAAAAAACAAAGACAAGGAATCAACATCAAAGTTTACTGCACCAGAAGTGCCAGCTATAACAACACAGATATCAAAGCCCAGTTTAGAAATACTGATCTGAAAGAGAGGTCAGCTAAACAAACACCACAGGCCTCATCAAACTTCCCCCAAAAAGAAACAAATGAACAACAAACAAAAGAGAAAGAGAAGGTGAAATTACACATGGATCATGTAATGTAATGGATCATATACATGTAAAGGGTCTGGAAAAATGCATGGCTAAATAATTGCACACAACACCTGACACACTGGAAACAAGTAGCAGATAACATACAAATGCTAATAATTCAGAGAACAAAATCTGGGATGTTTGAGGTGGGATGGGGATGATGTCTGTGGAATATGAAAACTTAGGAGGGAACCTTTAGGGGAAGTTCCAGAAGATATAAACCCACCTATTATGTGGTGGTTCTGCTAACTAAACTAAAAATACCAGACATTTTAGACTGCCTAAACATCATTTCATATCTCCTTCGAAGATAGCTAAGTGTAGTTTAGGAAATTAGATTTTTTTGTTTTGTTCAGAATCTCTCTCTTATATAAAACCAGGAGAAACTCCTGCTACTCTTTCAATGAGTGCTAGATCTAAAATTCTGTCTGTAAGGGAGATAGAGCTGGAAAAAAAAAACTGGAAAAAAAAAAGCAAACCCTAAACCCATTTATAAAGCAGGCTGCCTCAAATTTAAAAGGAGCTATCGTCAGCTCAGCAGTGCAGCATGAGCTGGGTGCAAGTGTATTGAGCACAAGGACAGGAACATCAGCGTGCAGGCCGCACATGGGAAGCAGCTGGCAGGGGTTGGTCCCCTCCTGGTGCTAGAGAAGAACATGGCCACCACACAGCCAAAATCCACTGCAAGAAAGAATGTGGGAACCCAGACCATGCTCCTGCGCAAACACGTGGCCGTGCAAGTCTGGCTGCAGCAAATGCGTGAACCTGGCACTGGTGCCCAAGGGAGCAAGAGACACCATCTGTGTGCAGTGTGATCCAATAAACTATCTGCTCAGGCAGGTGGTCAAACTGAGGGGGGAGGTAGAAAGGTTAAGAAGTATCAGAGAATGCAAAAGTGAAATAGATTGGTGGAGCCATACCCTGAGGCAAAGGCACTGGGTAGAGGTCCTACATGAAGTGGATGATCCCCTTTCCTCCTGTCACCAGGCAGAAGGAAGGGAATTAAGGGATAAGGGGAAATGGAGACAGGTCCCTCCTCGGAGGAGCAAGCCAAACCCCTCCCAGCCCCCCTTCACCTTCCTAGTTGCCCTTGCATGATAGGTATGGGGCCTTGGGGGAACTGAGGGCCAGGTAAACGAGGATAGAGAGGAAGATCCATCCAGTGAGTTGCCCAGGGCGAGTCACTCACCCCTATGCCTTAGGCCTTCCTCAAAAGAAAGAAAGAAAGAAAGAAAAGAAAGAAAGAAAGAAAGAAAGAAAGAAAGAAAGAAAGAAAGAAAGAAAGAAAGAAAGAAAAGAAAAGAAGGAAGGAAAGAGAGAAAGATAATTGTGGTGGGTGACTCCTTTCTGAGGGGAACAGAGGGCCCCATTTGTAGACATGATCCATCCCACAGGAAAGTCAGCTGCCTCCCTGGGGCCAGGATTAAGGATATACAGAGAAATCTCCCTACCCTGGTTCAGCCCTCAGACTACTACCTGTTACTGATACTTCAAGTAGGAGACTGGTGCAACGGCAGAACTGGTTTCTTTGATCACAGATTGACCTACAGGACACCAGGCCTGCTGGCAATGGGTGAGGAAAGCCTAGCCAGAAGGAGCTGGAAGCCATTGTACAGCAGGAAAACTATGATATAGTCACCATGACAGAAAAGTAGTGGGACGACTCACATAACTGGAGTGCTGTGATCAATGGCTACCAACTTTTCAGAAGAGATAGGCAAGGAAGGAGAGGCGGTGGGGTGGCCCTCTCTCTTAGGGACAGATGTGAATGTCAGGAACTTAACACGTTGAGAGTTTATGGGCAAGAATCAAGGGGAAGGCAAATAAGGCAGACATCGTGGCAGGAGTTTGTTACAGATTGTTACACTTCCTACAGTTTTTCCTTGGTAGAAAGGTAAAGCTCCAACCCTCCTCTTTGCATAGCCATGGTTGGATGTTTTTATTGATAATTTTCCACCACTCATTAATATTTTATCTAAAAGATGTACAACAACATTCTCTTAGCATGCAAGCCTGCTCTTGATAACTTGCAGAACAGGTGAGCGTGCAAGATGGGCTAAGCCCTAAGTGTGCAGAGGGCTGGCTGGCACTGTCCTCTACTTCCCTGGCAAGTACAAGCAGCATGAGCAACATCAGCAGGAGGCTATGGAAACCCCATGGCCAGGCTAAGTGCACTTTCATGTCTTACAGATATAAGAAAACTCTTGTATCTCCATGTTGACCTGAGAGTAATCTGTAATTAGCAGGGCATGAATCTAGGGACACAGTTTCAGGTCTTGAGAGTCTTGACAGAAAACACTTGAAGGGTTGACAGCACAGCTCCAGTTTGGGCTCAATAAGCAGTATAAACACACATGGTCCCTTTAACTTGTCTAGTCCTGACTAATTCCTTAAATCTGAGGGGTTTGTTAATAGGAGGACTGGGGGAAAAGTAAGATAATATTATAGAAAATTAGATTTTTCCTCAAACATGATGTGCCACCAACCTGATACTTCTGCCACAGACAAGCCCCATTATTTTAAATGAGTAGCCCAGGTAAAACAAAACAAAACTAGCAAAGCCAATCTAAGCAAAGCAAATGGAGCTGGCAGTGCTGCTGACAGAAGCAGGTGAACCTCAGCACTGTCAGTGCAGTACTGTGGTGCAGTCCTTTCTTCAAGAGTAAGCATTTTCTTCCCCACTCCTCACCTGTCATGATGTCATGATATGTTAAGTAGTGTCCTACCCAGGAAGAAGGAGGATTTATGAGATTTCAGCTTTTCAGGAGCCCTTTTCTGAGACAGTCTAGATTGCAAAGCTCAACTGATGTCCTTCATCCTACCTCTCACCTTGCTCGGCTGACCCAGGTTAAGAAAGCAGAGGTGCTTGTCTTCAGCCATTATGCTGCTAAGAGCCTGGGCCTAACACTAAATATCCGGTATTCAAACACAATCATTGCGCTCCCAGAGAATAAACTATCTTGATTGAAGAATAGGCTCATTAAGGTAGCAAAGTGACAGCTTTGAGCAAGCTCCCTTTTCAGTTTCTAAATGCATCTGCTCTGATGGGATTAAAGATTTGTTCCCCAACTGGGAGGAAAGAATGGCCTTAATGTCAGGTCTGCCTCTGGCTACATCATTAAGCAATAAAATGTGACAGGTGGTACACTTTCAGGGGATTTTCTGCATACTTAGGTATGCACTGAGGTATAATGGTCAGAGCAAAGCAATTTTAGCCCCCAAAAGCTGTGATGATTACATTGGTACATATTATACACACCTCTCAGCCAGCCAAATACTATGTATTTCCAATGCAGTAATACTAGGAATCAGTCAGAGAGCACTGTTATTTGCATCCCAAACCCTTTTGGGTGAAATTCATCCCTGCTACCTAAAGCCAAGTAATCAGGCTTTAGATTAAACAAATACAAGTCTTCGTATCCATTAAAAGGGTTTTGTGAGCAATCATTGGTTTAGAATTGCTAATAACAGGCCAAATCCTGACGAATTCCCTGAGCAAGCACTGTGCTAGATCATTCACAGATGGACGTAAAGAGCCAACACTGATCCCACAGGTTTTCAACCCTTATTTGAGTGCAACTGCAGCAAACCAAGCTGTATTCCCTCATGCAAAACTCTTTAAAAGCCTGGGAGAGTGGTGCCTAGGTTGTAGGTTTGATATAGGTTTGCTCTCTGCTCTTCTGTTTAAGAGTATAAAGCAAATAAAATGGTATTAGAATTGTTCACCTTCCACTACTGGACACATGGGGGGAAAAAACATTATTTTTAAGCATGAAGAAGGTGCAAGTGCTCTGTCTAGTTACTCCGGAGGATAGTAAGCAACCCCTACAACCGGAGGAGACCTACATCTAACACAGCCATGCTGGCCAAATAGACTCAGACAAATCCAGACTGGCTTAACAGTGTTAAACCCATCTTAAAATTTCCAGCGTATCAATCCTTGTCCATGTGTTGGGTCTTGTAGCTCTCCTTGCCTCTGGCCTCAGAATTGTTGAAGTCACTACTGACTGCAGTTGCCTGAATTTACCCATATCCTCTTGCTTACTCAAATAATTTTTTCAGAGCAGAAATTCTTTAAAAAGCTCTAAAGCCAGACACCTAAAAACGAAGATGTTGAAAATACCTTCAGGATGCTTTCAAAAGCATACAATCTTTCTTTTGGACTGCTATCAATGCAAAATACAGGCTACATATTTCATATCTTCACAACCTAAAAAGCAAGTCTGCTCTGTATGTAGTTCAGTTGTGTGATTTATATACACTATGCGAGCAATTTAGGAAAGAAAAGCTACACAAAACAATGGCCAATGTAGAAAGTGTTCCCTGGCTCACAAAAGGCTAATCATATGATCAAACACCATACACTGAAAGCACTGAAGGAGCCAGCTGCTCACAACTGCTAATATAACCTGACCACAGCAAGTGCTCTGCATCAATCAATCATCCTTAATTCAAATTGTACGGGTTTATACCATCCCTGCAAAGCTATGAACAATGTACAAGTTAAACTATGTACTATGAACTCTTACAAGTCAAGAAATTTGTCTAAGTTGCTTAAATGAACGAATGTGAAGGGGCCTAGGGCTGGCTAGCTCAGTACAAGTAGCAGTTGGCAGGTTTAGACTCACCTGAATTATCTGGAGGTTTAGGACTCAATTTCTGAGAGGCTTAGCCAGAACAACCAAAGGCTATTTCTCTGCTGTGTCTGAAATTTGTAGCCAAGTGTTTCCTATTAGTAAGATATCATGTAAAAGGGGAAAGGAAAACAAATATGACCCATTAGTCCTTTTTTTTTGGAGGGAGGAGAAAAGGGACTCAACCTGTTACCAACATCTCTCACTGCTCTGCTCAAAACAAAAAGTTTCACTCCTGTGTTTTAGTCCAGACTTTTCTGTTTCTACCCTCTTACCTGGAAAGGACCTTACCAGCCATGTAGCCAATGACCTCAAATTACACAAAGCCATCTACCCTATCTCTCCTATATGCTTTTATCAACTACCAAGGTTGGTGTTCAAGCTCCCAGCCTAATATTCCAATGTAGTGCAGCCACAGCCTCACATTAAGGCATGAAAATTTAAATTTATCATGTCTTGCAATATTTATAAATCTATGAAAGTAAGGCAACCAAGTGGCAGTTGTCTAGGCCCAAGAAAAACTGGGATGCTCTCCACCACTAAATCCATTCCCATCTTTTATTTATAGCAATTCAAGAGAATTCATTAGTCATAGAATAATTCATATTTTAAGACAGGTGAGAGCAACAGAAGTGTACTGTGTCCAACATCAACCCCAAAATGGTATGTGTTCCCACATTCTGTAGGAAATGCAGAGTTTCTGGAACGTTTCAACCTAGAAAACCCTGGTGAAGAAACCAACTAACTCTACTGCAGAGGGTCCCACCCAGGCTATGCTATGCAAACTTCTGCCGAGTGGAATCTAGCCTGGTGTAGAGCCAGGAGTGGGCCCTGTGAAGGAATCTGCCCCTCGCCATCATCCTTTGAAAACTCTGCAAGTCCCTTCTCTACTGCATATTTCCTACTGGCCTATTCCCAGAGAGAGTACAGACTGGAAAGGGATCCACCTTGCTAAATTAATATCTGTTCAACTTTTTCAAGCATATGCAATACTGGATTATCTTGCATCTTTAACTTGAGGTGTTTTATTTTAAAAAGCTGTTTAAATTCTGTGCCATGCAAATGCTTTTTACACATTTGCAGCAACATTCCTAGAAAGAGAAAGTCCACATTACAAGAACATTCCCCATTCTTAACATTCACAGGTAACTTTGTGCTATGGGTTCCTTTAGCAAGAAATACCGGAAATATCATGTCAAGGTCACTTGTCTTTTTTTGATCTGCGGGCCACTTCAACAAGGCCAAGTGCCAGGTCCTGAACTTGGGCCACAACCCCATGCAAGCGCTACAGGCTTGGGGAAGTGTGGCTGGAGAGCTGCCTGGCAGAAAAGGACCTGGGAGTGCTGGTCAACAAGCGACTGAATATGAGACAGCAGTGTGCTCAGGTGGTCAAGTAGGCCAATTGCATCCTGGCTTGTATAAGAAACAGTGTGACCAGCAGAAGTGGGGAGGTGATGGGAACTCAGGAAAGACAATTAACTTCAATTGACTTTAGCTTTCTTTTTAGAGTTACTAAAGCTACTCTTTTTCCTCCGTATGCCCTATATTTTATCTTCCCCATCACCTCACCCCACATCTCCTGCCCAGAGAGCTCTTCAGAACCATCTCAAGAGCCTAACATCTATACAGCACAGTGATCCCTGTTCTTGATTCACCCATAGATGTTACTGGAAGGAAAAAAGATATAGCATTTTTGATAGCATATCAGCATATGAGTTTTGATAGCATATATGCGACTCAAAATATTTTCCCAGTCAGCTGGGATTGTTTTGGTTTTAAAGGCTTCAGAAATTTCTTCTGCATGCTTTTCCCCAGCCCAATAGTAACTTATTAAATGAGACTGCAAATTTACTTTAATCACTGGTTCTTCCTCTCATCTCTGCCTCCTGATGGGGTTTCAGAAGAATCACAAATATGTTTTATTCCTGTCTAAAGGCTTAATGCTCTTCTCTCCTTTCGTGACATCAGAAATCCAGGTAAGCAGTTGTCTTTCTGGAATCTATCTGGGATGGACACAACTCTCCTGGGTTACCTTGAGTCTGAGACATTGCCTGCATAGGATAAGGAATACACTTGGTGTACAGCCTCCATGTCCTTGGCATGTTAACCTGAACAGATGCCAAGTACTGTCCTCTGGCTACAGCTTTGCAAAAATATTACCTAGTATATCAAGGAAATGCCTTGAAAGCCTTGTGATATGGAACCAAGCTGCCTGAAACCTCTGCCTCCCCTCAAATAAAAATCAGCCCGGCAATATGGTGTATGCAGTTCATAGGTCTGTAGAGATTCCCAGAGTAGGACTAAGAAAACAATGTCTTAGAAGAGTAAATACTTTACTTAATCTAAGAATATCTGGTATTTTGGAACAAGACAGCACTTTTGAAAGTCTGCTAAAGCAGTGCCCTCATTGCCTATCTCAGTGTTCCTAAAAACTTCCTGCCAGTAGGTAATCTAGTTGTTGCATTTGATGTGAGTGGACATCCAAGCACACAGCTGCTTGTCACTGTCACTACCATTACATCAGGGAGGCATTAGGCTTCAAATCAGGCTAGAAATTTCAGAAGATAGGACTATTATGCAACTAGCAATGTGTCTGGATTGTGCTTGTTGACAGCCTTCTCCCTTCAATCCTGTGTGTGCTGAGGGAATTCCATGTGAAGGTCTGGTTCCATATTTGCATTTCCTGTGCTTGGGATAATTCAGGCTTACAACTGGAGCTGGGCTGGAGCTCAATTGGTTCCAACCAAGCCTAGTAATCAGAATCCACATAAAGAAGAGTCTTGGCCAGTACCACTGTAATTGAAAATACACAGGGCTCCAAATAGTCACTCACACAAGTTTTGCAATATAGAAGACTGGCATATCTGGACTTGAAAATACTCATGGTTAATTAAAATGGAGGCACACACCTAAGCCAAATACTGAGGCAAGGAGACATTTCTGCTTAGTATCTTATCCTTTCCTCCACCCAAAACTTTTCCACAATATTGGTCATAAAAGAAAGCAAGATCATCTCTTTTCTCTTAGTATACGATTAATTCTTCAATTTGTTTACAAGACAACAAGTGAATGATTCTTTCTGTGAAGAGTTAAAATGCTTGCAGATCACTGTGAGTTCAAAGGATGCATCATGGAAATACAGTGGGGGAGAATTACTATTTCTCATCTGTGGGATAATAGCAGGCAGTCCACTTGAAGGGAAGAACTCACTGCTTTTACATTCCTTTATAGTGTCACATGAAAGATCAGAAATTTCTCCTGCATGTGACTCAAATATGAATAAAGATCATAACAAAACATAATAGATGAAAATGAAAAATTCCCAGCTGATATAGATGCACCTGCATCATGGCTAAATTATATTTTGTTTTTCAGCTCATTTGTTAATTTCCCCAGACAGCTACTGTTGAGGACTGCTTAATTTTGCTGACTTTTAATCATGTATCAGGGAGACGCATCATACAGATCTATTGGCTAATAATGACAAAAAACAACCAAAAAACACAAACCAAAACCACAAGATATAAGCAGCATCTAGAAAATGTTGTGTATCTATACAAAGAGCTATATTCCCTACCAATGGTACAGGTAATTCATCTGCATTGCTGCAGGCTTTAACTGCTTAAACCAAGTTTGCCAGAAACTCTCACAACTTTCTCTGTATGGGAATTCTTGTGGCAACTGAACCAGCGGTAACGTGACCAGCTTATTGTTTTGCCAAACACATTCACAACAGAAGACTACAATGAACCACCCAGGGAAGAAGAGTAAGAAAATATTTTCTTCTCATGTCAAGACCTCATGCCTTCTAGTTCTAAAGGTCTAAATGTCCTTAATAACACCCACATTTGCTGGAATACATTAAAAACAATTCTGGCACTCATAAGAGCTTTGCATGCTTCCCACTTCAAGCAAGCATAAGAGGTCTCATCATCCTAAATATCAGACAGGTCTCCTTGCTTAGGCCCACTCTCCAATCACAGAACTCCTCTTGGAGTTCAATGTGTCTAGGAGTAAAAATGCCACAAAATAGAGAAGGGCCTAGGAGAGCTCTATTTCACTACTTGACTTCATGCTAAAGCTGGGATGGCAAAAGTCAGAGCATCTCAGAGATGCTGACCAGGAATCCAGAGACCTTAAGAAATGTCTGTCCAACAAAACTGGATTGGAATAGATTTAAGCAATCTGACATCCTCCCCAATTTTTACTCTTCAACCTGTATTACTTGTAATTGGCGCAGATACTTCTCATCAGCAATTCTCCAGCCAAGCAATGCAACTAAAAATACCAACTCCCACCACACTGTGGGAGCACAGCACAGCCTCAGGCACTAAAAGCTTCCCAAGAATATCCCCTAGCAGATGACTTAGCAAAATAAACTTGGCAAACCATGAATGGGAAAGGAAAACCCCAAGAGATTAAGTGACAGCAGAAACACTGCAAAGTGTCCTCACAATCCATTTCCATACAGCTCTAGACTTTTCTCCCCATAGTATTCGGGACTTAAGCATCTTTAATGAATCACATTTCTCTGAGGCAGGGGTGAGAAAAGAGCAATAAACAGCCCTTCCTAATCTCGCAGAGATCACTGAGACACCAAAGGCTTATCCATAACATGCAGGATGTTATGGAAAAGTTCATGGAAAAGCTGGGTGCTCATGGCCTGGATGAGCATACGATCTACTGGATCAAGCACTGGCTGGAAGGACGGTCCCAAACAGTGGTGCTCAATGGAGTTAAATCCAGCTGGTGGCCAATCAGAAGTGTTGTTCCTCAGGGCTCAGTATTGGGGCCATTTCTGTTTAGTATCCTTATTTATTATCTTGACAAGGATATAGAGAGCACCATCAGTAAGTTTGCAGATGACACTAAGTTAGGTGGGAGTGTTGATCTGCATTAAGGCAGGGAAGCTCTACAGAGGGACTTGGATAGATTGAATCAATGGGCCAATGTTAATGGCATGGGCTTCAACAAGGCCAA
>VZTM01024775.1:50731-65916 GCA_013400555.1 Jacana jacana | reverse complement strand
TGTCAAATGCTTTACTGAAGTCAAGGTACACCACATCCACTGCTTTACCATCACCTATCCACCTGGTTATGTCTTCATAAAAGGCTATCGGTTTGGTTAAGCATGACTTCCCCTTGGTGAAGCCATGTTGACTGCCTCTTGTGACCTTCTTGGTAGAGCATTGTAGAGAAGCTGATGGTTTCTTCTCATGTGTAATTAGTGATAGAACAAGAGGGAATGGCTGCAAGCTGCAGCAGGGTAGGGTTAGGCTGGACATTAGGAAAAAATTCTTCACAGAAAGAGTGGTCAGACACTGGAATCAGCTGCCCAGGGAAGTGGTGGAGTCACCATCCCTGACTGTGTTTAAGAGTAGATTAACTGTGGTGTTGAGGGATATGGTGTAGGGGAGAACTTGTAGAGCAGGGCTGATGGTTGGACTCAATGATAGCAAGGGATAACAGCAGCAGCAAATAAATGCACTAGCAGACTTTTGCTGCCTCCAGGCCCCAGTTTTGCCCTTGCCCAGCTCTGTGCTCTGCAACATAGATGTACCAACTGTCTCTGAAGTCCCATGGGCTCTGCATACTGTGCTGCATTAAAGGCTGAGACAACTCAGTAATGGTCATAAAGTCTATCTCAAATACAAGATCATAAAGCAGGATCAGTTATGGAAGAAAAATGTTTTCTGGGCCCAGGAAACAACAGATGGAGAACATCAGACAACATAGATCCATTTAATACATTTGCTGTCACTTTTCTCAAAGCCATCTGCTCATACCTCCATGCACATGGGCACAAAATGACCCAGGACATGAGATATGCAAGTAACTTGCTGGACAACGAAGTTGGGCTGGCTTAAGTGACTTCAAGGACTCCACAGCTCTGTCCATCTTGGCACATCAGATCATTGCATAACATATCAAGTCAGATATGACAAAGCAGGAGGCAATCTAATAGAAAACAACACATCTCAGGATCAAAAGAAGGAGTCTTTATCATGTTAGAAAAGCCTGTGGTTTGGTTACCAGAACAGCTTGTTGAGTCATGCCTTTGAGGAGACTTTCACTGTAATCAAATGTTTAAGCGTTCCACATCAATAATATCATCCAAAGTGAGACCTGGATAAACGAGCAAAACAGTGTCTGACATCAAAAATGAACCACTGAAGTTGGTCATGTTTTGTGCAATATTTAGTAGACAGAGAAGAGCTGTCCTGTCTGGTAAGTTACTCGCAACATGAAAGAACATAATACAGTAGTGATCAGTCCAGAGGCTGAGTAACATATGCAGCTACACTTCAATATGATCCATGCTCCTGCTTCTTTCTGCTTAGTTAAATGAGTGCAACTGAGTCAAAACTCTATCATGCGGGTGGAGATCAAAGAGCATCAGAGGGAGAGGTTTTCAGACACTCCACACAATTTTACTATTGCCAAGCCACTATTGCAACAGTTGTCTGACTCCAGACAACTCTTCAGAAGATCACAGAAAAGGAATTGTACAAATTCTACCCAAACAGAGACTTGAATCTACTGGGAAATCCAACAAAATTTTATTTTAATCCAAGGTTTCTAATATCTTTTCTAAAGATAAAGTCTATCCCAGACACTAAATCTTATCTCTATCCAAAGTTTGTCATTCTATCAATTGTGTTGAAATGTTCACCATGCAGAGACCTTTTCAGTTCAGGGATCCAGTTAGAGCCTAGCTTCCTTCCATTGCACCCCAGCTGCGCTAGCAGGGCAACAGCAAGCCTAAGTCAATTTTGCCACTACAGAAAACTTATGTGCTCTGCCAGGATAGGACTCCGCTTTTACCTGTTGAATGCTGTTGCAAATTGGATTTCAAAGATGCAGTGAAAATGGAAATTATTGTTAATAAAATCCAGTTATTTTGGCCATTAGCAAGCACAACACGTGAAGCATGGTCAGGAAGACAACTTGCAAAGGAACCCTTTGTTTGAATCCCCACTAGCTATGCTCATGGCTGTCCTGGTACCTGCTCTGCAAACAGCCTCCCACCAGCCCTCCCAGTTCCCATGGGCAAGCAGTAGCTGGCAGAGGCAGGACAGAAGAGCAGAAGGTCTGTTTCATCACCAGACTCATGTTCTCCACACACTCACATGTCCTTCAGGAACCAGTCTCCTCTCCTACAGCCCCAGGCCAACCTCCAAGACCAAGTCCTGAAGATGGCAGAAACTTCTTTCACCTAAGGAACAAGCCCTGCAATTTTTAGCAGTAAATTTGGTTCTAACATGCAATAGCCCAAAGAACTTGCCCTGCAGTAGTGCAAGGGGCACACGTGGACACCACAAGCCAGCCTGCCTCTTCTAATACCCACTCACAGAGTCTGAATGAGGGCCAGGGTCCTTTCCTCCGGTTTCACTGCAAATTGCAGACAAGAGATGTACACAGAGGACAAAGAAAGTGGAGCCAGTATTGGGAGAATGTGGGTCAGGAAATCTACTGAAAGGGCAATCATAAGTGATATAGTGTGGCTACACGTTACAGGGAAGATGTCAGAGACAGGTTTACAGGAGCTGCACAGGAAAGCTTGGGGCTTCTTCTTCCTTTCCCTGGAGCAGAGCCACCTGGTTCTCCCATTCACAGGTGGAAGTATGGAGGGGCAGCTGTGAAGGTATGGAGGTATGTCTCATCTCCCTCCAGCCTTTGCCCGCAGCAAGTGACAATCTGCTCTTGCTACCACCTACCATAACTCAAGAGCTGAGCAGCAATGTGAACTTCAGAACGGCATAATCAGCATGAGGAAGGAAGGTAGTAGAGATTTCTCACTTAAAGAGAGAAAACTGTCACACTCCCTCCCACAGTGCAGTTTTCTCAGTGGTCCTGAAAGCTGAGGACAGCTGGTTGATACTTGGGAAGAGCTGAGCTTGCTCAGCATTAGGTAGGAATTCAATGGACAGGTAGATGGAAAGTCCATGCCACCAAGGTGCCCTCCAGCTGTGTTAAGCCACGAAATCGTTCTCTTTCTCTGTGAAGAGCAGAAAGACTTTAAAGAACACACAAGATAACTGGAAAGGAGATAGGTGACTGGGCAGGTGGGTGTTCCCTTGAGTTAGATACAAATTCCTTTCATGGTGCTCGTATAGTACAAATGTTTGATGGCTCCACAGAAGAGATATAGAGTCAGTATAACATTTCCCTATCTCTTTGCTCTCTTCTTAAAGGGAAACTCGCCGTTTCTTAATACAAGTGTCCTGGTTTGAGGTAAAACAAACCAATTTTCTGTTCAGTANCTCCTGCCAGTCACTGAGTCCAGCCTGGGACGTTCACTGGTGCTCCTGGTGACGTGATCATCGTCCTGGGAGCCTGATACGGTTTTGTATAGACTGTATACTTTTTTTTTTTTCTTTTTCCCTTTCTTTTATACTTTAAATTTTCATCATCATCATCATCATTAGTAGTAGTAGTAGTAGTATTATTAGTAGTATTATTAGTAGTATTATTAGTAGTATTATTTTCATTAAAGTAGCTTAGTTTTTTCTAAACTCCTGAATCTCTTTAATCCCTTCCTCTCCTCTCTTTTCCTTAGTGGGGAAGGAGGGGTCATCATCTGTCTGATTGATCAAAACTACGACAAGCAAGCAGCATACAAACAAAGAAATAAAAGAAAGAAACACAGAACCCATAGTCAAGTTCTTTAGCACTGAAAGTTTCACTATATAACATTAGTAGGCTTTTTCCATCTTTTTAAGACTTTTAAATACAGATTAAAATACTCTAACGATGCTTATACAATCTTTACAATGTTTTGTCTGGAGTAATCATATTATTCATAGGTTAGCAAGCCCTACATGAATAGTGCAACTCATTGAGTTGATTTATTATTCAACTATTATACAGCAGTTCATAACAGCACAGCATGTCATAAACCTTCCAGAATCCTATTTTAATTTCTTCCCCAAATATTTCTAACTTAGATTTACAACAGTTGCTAACAACTCCAGAGCTACATTCTTTGGAATGCATGAGCACAAATGGGCAGAACTCAGAAACAGCCCTAAGATAACTTAAGAAGCAAGAAAAGGCCTTTTTTTCACACTTAAAGACTTTGTGTCCACTCAAAATTTCAAAGGATAATGATTTTTTTCCCCTTCAGTAGAATTAAATGACCAAACAGCTGAGGTTGCAGTGGGATGTTCTGAAGCTATGTATATGTAAGCAGATCATCCTCAGACAGGAACAGTTGCACTGTACTCATTTTTTGTTGGCAAAAGCAAAACTCTATAGAGTTATGAAGTACCCCCTTCCAATTTTTTTCAACTAGAAAAAAGATCATTTGGATGCTACATGCCATTAGTGTGAGTGGCAGCAATCCCAAATGAAGTCAAAGGCACTATAATTCTTGTGAAACAGAAGTCAGACCCGTTAACACATCAGCTACTCATTCAGCATGAGTCTAAAGTATTTGGGTCATTAATGTTTTGGTTATGTTAATTCTGCCCAAAACATCATTAAGCTCCACAGAACAGAGGATGCTTGGGTATAATGTTTTACTGGGAACCTTTTCATATCTTACATAATACAGGCAACGTAAATACCAAAATGCAGAGCCATGTCAAAAAAAATATATATTTAGCAAAAAAACCTCTCCAGAAAACATTAGCAACCTCAGCACAAGCATATACAATTTATAGGAGAAGCTTTGGTTAAAGTTTTTTGCTGAGTCAGTCCCAAAACATCCCAGGTTTACATCAACATCAACTTAAACAACAACTTAGGTTCTTGTACCTCAGATCAAACAGTATTTTTTTCATAACTGTTTTTCATTTTTTTAAAGAATTGGATAGAGAAAATAAGCAAAAAAGTCTAAAGACTAGTCTGAATGTATTTGAATGTATTTTAGTACTTAAGTACATACTAAAAGAGAACCAAGTACAGAAACACTCATGTGTTTGTGCATCTCAAAAGTAACTTGTGCATTTACCAGCATTATTACCTCGGCCACACATTTCAAAGGGACTTGGGGGGTTTTCGCCATATTTTACCCACATTCCTTACTTAAGATGAGATTTCTGAGTCAGCTAAGAAAGAAAGAAAGATAACATGAGCTTCAGCTCTCTGCAAATCTGATTGTTGAATATTTTCAGTTGATTGCATTACCCCCTGGCCTAAGCTGACTAATTGCTTTGGCTCAATTGAACAGTAATTGGATTGTTCCCTATTGCTGTGGATCAATGCCATAGCATTGTGTTGTTGATAATCCTATTAAACCCATGGCTTTGTTGTGGAAAACAACAACTTTAAAACCAGTATTTCCTCCCATTATTATTATTAATGCTAGTTTTCTCCTTACTTAATCAATATAAGGCATTAAAATATTTAGGAAGCTGCAGCAGAGTGAAAGAGAAGAAACCAGGCAATGGGAAAGTTCAAACATCTGAGGAACTTTTAGAAAACACTTTTCTAAGGCTTATCTGTTGAAGAGTTTCAAAAATATGTTTTAGATACTTTGCCTGGAAAAAAAATATATATTTAAAGAATTGCACCACAAAATTTTTCCAGTTTCTTATGACTATAGTCAAAATTACAAAAGATAGAACAGATCTCCACAGTTTGAATTCCAGGTCTCTCTTTGTTTACCAAGATAACAGGGGTTTCCCAGAGAGCTGCGGCATGTGACCACATCTAGAGGCTAAATTATATTCCAGGTGCTACTGGAGAGCTTTCTATAATGGAGGAGAAATTTACTTTCTCAAATGACATTAACTGTTGGCCTTGCTGTGACTAGCAGTTGCAGAGCTCAGTTGTACTGCTGAGCGTTGTCTGCATCAGGGTGGGATGAGTAGGAGTCCTCTCTGCTCACATGGGTGAGGGAGGAGCACTCATTGAGAAGATGAGCTGGAGCTCAAGTCAAAGAACCACAACTTTGGGTGGTGCTTCACAGCCTACATTCCCCAGACAACCCAGAGGAGAAATTACCCTTAAGGCCTTACCACCCTTAACCCACAGGCTGCTTCTCCTTAGCAAGATACAAAAGTGCTCAGAAATGGGGCTGAAGTACATGTCCATCTTACAGCTGTACTTGGTCCCGAGAAGGCAACAATAATTCTGAAAAGTGTTCTTGAATACAGGTAATTTGAATAAAAAAGACTTATAGGTATCTGTAGGAATGTAGGTGGCCCGCTGTAGCCTTGGTCATAAAGGTTTCTGTAAGCTAAGCTCAAAAAAGGCTCTAATTTCTTATCATTTTGAGGAATCATCTCAAGGCAAACACATCTAGGTTCAATTCATGGTTGAGAAGAGTTTGCTTCTGTAATAACTGAGAACTTCAAATCCTCCTACACCACCTAACATGAAAACCACCTCCTCTCTGAACTTCTTTTGACTTGCTGTGGCAGCACTATGCACAGATGATGGGAAACCAGGATTTATCCCTCCTGGCACTACCACCCTCTCTGCACAGGACTTTAACACAAAGCACAGGGAAAAAGCTTTGTTCCTGGCTTATGTTGATTAGTTTTTGCATTTCCCAGTGCCAGTAAGACATCTGGAGTTGGCAATGAACTATATAATGAAACTTTGTCATAGTTTACACCCATTCCGAGAGCAGGGACCAAAGATCTCTAAAACCGCTGTCTGAGGTGATTAATCAGATGATTCACACACAGATGTTAATCCCAAATCAAGAAAGACCCGTGGGAGTTTGCTGACTAACAACCTAAAAGTTGCTACCCAGAGATTCCCCAAAGATTAATTATGTACCAGACTTTCTCAGATTATAGGCCTCATATTATACCTTTTGGTATTAAGCTTGTCCAACTCTTTCTATTATTTAGTTTAACATTAAGTGTTTGTGCTAAACTGTTCATACGGTTGCTTCAGGGAACATTTTTGGAGAGTGTATAAAGCCAAACAGGTTAATGGCATCCTGGGGAGGCAGGAGGAAGAAAAAAAGAAAAAAATATTGGCTTGGTCCTTGATGCCAGATCTGGGAAAGAGGAATGAATTTTTGAACTTTTATTTGAAACCCCTTAGCGCACCCATGGTATGAGACATTAGCAAGTAGAAAGGGGCTAGGGAGCTAGCATTCACCAACAGCTTGCTCTTTACTCCACCACATGAAGGTCCACATTTGTAACTTTTGGTATTTTAACTTCTAAAACACCCAAGGACCCTTTTCTTTGCTCCCATGGAAGATGAGACTTTTCCTGCCATTTCAGCAGGACATCACTGCTGTCAGTTCCAAGTCTGGATGGGAGCAATGGATGTCTTGTTTGTAATTCATCGTCCTGGGCCTTGGCATGCTGGAAGAAGAGAAAGTACCTTGTTCTCTTTCAAATGCAGAAGTGGCAAGAGATGGGTGGGAAAAAGTCAGGGATTAACATGCAAAGGGAAAAGTTTCAGGCAGGGATATAAACTGGTTTATAGGAAATAGGAAGACTGAAGCCAGGAGGCAGAGAAGATGAGGAATGAACTGGAGAGAGAGGTGGGAGACCAAGTAGGGATATGAGGAACTTATACTTGACATCTTCAAAGCAAGAAGCCAGAAATCAAAATATTTCCCACCTTTTTGCTGTTTGGTATTATATCTGAATATGCAAAAAAGTTACCTTCAATATTTGCCTTGTCGTCCCTTCTTCCAATCTCTCTATTCAGAAAAAGTTTGGTATTTTTTATCAGCCTTTTAACTTTTTTTTATCTGCAGGGGAGCAGCGAGGATATGCAACAAAAGACAGACAATCAGATGGTTCATGCTTGTATCTGTGACCCACATGCATCAATACTGTCTTTCTGCCTGCCTAGCGTGGCAGGAAAGGAGGTAAAATTCCCTATGAAGACCAAGGTAGCCCATCAGGTCAATGCCACTGTCTGGTGTCACACAGTCATGGAAAGTGGGAAAGTAGGGAGATGATCTGGAGCACTGAGCCTCCTCTACCCAAGTTAGCTTTAGGGTGCAGAAATCCCTGGAAGAGCCTTCCTCAGAGACTTTTTGAGGGAGTTTAACTTCCTGAATAACAGTAATTGGGTCAATACACCAGGAGCAGGATGAAGGCATATGATGGTTTGTAACAGGTATTTGGGCATGGCAGAATGGGTCCATGGCCAGTGGTTTCTGTTTCAGGCTGTGCTTGGTTTAGGTACGTAAGTTGATCTTGCACAGGGAGAACAGTCCAAGATGTTACAGTGATTCATTAGGCTGAAACTTGTAATTGAGTGTTGCCATTAGGCTATTTGGAAAGGTAATATAGTGTCTCTAGAACAGAGCCTGTTTCACTGATAACATGGATTACAGATTTTGTTGCAGTCACCTATCACTTGGAAGTTAAGAGTCTGCAGTAAGGAGCAGTCTGAAAAGCCAGATTTCCCCAATAATAGGGTTATTTGATATAACAGCACAAAGCAACTGAACTAAATAAGTTCTCCCAGGCAGGAAAAAAGAAAAAGTAACAAAGAGGTAGTGAGCTCACATAGCTGCAAAACTGTGGGTTTCATCAAAGCTGCTTTTTCCAGCTTTTGGGGGATCTGGATTCCATCCAGCTTTTGCTTGCACTCTTTAACCACAGCTTCCAGCTCTGAAGAGCTAAGGGAGACAGACCGGTATCTTATTCCCCAAACAAGTCATCGTCCATCTACAGTGCAAGGCCAAGATAAAGGTCTTGTTATAGAAGATATTTATTCTGTTAACAGGATTCCTTCAGCTGTATGGGGAGGTCATACTGAACGAACATCCTACCACTGGCCCCAGCAGGCACAAGCCAAAGCACTGAATTTTATAAATAGAAGATGTTCACTCCGTACAGAGCTGTGGTTATTCCTGCAGTCCACAACAGATAGAGGAGGCAGGCAGCAAGCAAATATAAGGCCCTTAAATTCCTTTGATATTCAGCCTAACTTGATCACAAACTCCTTTGGTTGGGAAGGACCATTCTCCAGGAACACACTGCAGCATCTCTCAGTCAAGTGTTTTACATTTTCTGACGTCAGTTTTTGACCTCTGTCAAGGATGGGACACAGAACTGGGCAGACTGGCCTTCTCATCCAGCAACAGGCATTGAGTCAGCAAATTAGACAATGGATTGGAGGGAAACTGGCTGTACTAGATTGTCTTGCTGATAATCTCCCTTGTTTCTAAGCTCACATCTGTCTCGTGGGGTGGGGGATGGTTTCTAACTTTAGTTGACCCAAATTACTTCCAGCCTTCCTCTGCAGCTCACAACAATGTTGAATCTTTGTGTCATGCCTTTGATCTTGGATCTCTGAAATAAACTGGCCTGCATGTCTCTGCAAAGAAAGCTTTACCGACAAAGAATTTAGATGAATGCCATTGGTGGTTCAGCTGTCCTTAACACAACTATTCTCTGATTTCGAGTGGCAACAGAGCACAAAACAGGCTTTAGCTGCAAAGTGATGAGGTTTTGTGCACTCCTATCACATCTAAGAGCAGTTCCTCACCTAAGGGGAAGAGTCATGTTCTGTTTTTCCATAAGGTAGTCCTGTAGGTAGCAGAAACAAGCATTCCTGGAGCCTTAGTTGAAAAATATGATGCAAACAGCATCAGACCCTGACTAACCTTTAACTTCATCAGGGACAGGAGACCAGGCTATTCTTCCTCTGTATCCTAAAATCTTTTCAATCTCTCCTTCCTTTTATCCCCTCAACAAACATTCACACTCTGTAAAAGCCAAATTAACACAAAGCTATATATGAAAAAGATGCTTAGAATTGGAGAATTTATGTTGGGAGCCGGGATTTTAATGGCTCATATTTTTCACTCAAATTTCTTTCTAGTGTATACTGCACTTGCATTCCTGCTGGGCAGGGTGCACGTAGTTCTTGTCCTTCAATAGTGCAGTGAATTTTGGTCATTATCTATGGTTACAGCTCCACTGACTTAGCTGCAATGGTAGAAAAATAACTGTAAAATTTTCTGAGAGATTTGGAACTTTCACTTTGTTAAAGAAAAGTGAAACTCAAGCAAAAAAATACATCATCCCAGAAAATGATAAGGCCATTTTTAAACACCACAAATTAGCAGATTATAGCAGAACTCAGGCTTTTGCCTTTTCATAAATGTGACCCTTCTAAAAAGTGAGAAAAGGGAGAAGTGTGGTTTTGTTTCAAAATTAAAAAAAAATTAAAATAATTTAAAAAAAATTAAAACCCCATTAACAGCAGGATATTATGTACCTGCTATTAAAGTCCATCTGGCACTAACCCTGCAGGCAAGTAACAAGACAAGACAACCCTTTTTTGGAAAAAAAAAAAAGGAGAGAGACAACTTTTTTTTTGGAAAAAAGATTGATTTTAGGAGAAGTTGTAGAAGCAAAAGCTGTTTGTGCACATAATTTCATCATGCACTTGTGATTTTTAAAATTATTTTAAAACAGGGTGGCAAACGTGTTAGTTCACTCTGTGTCCAGCAGAGAGATAAGAGGCTGTTTATAACTCCAACTGCAGAACTTTGGCTCTTGAGCTCAACTGGTAACTGTTTACACAGCAGGTCCCCAGAGCTTGCCCAGAAGGCAAATGTTACAGTCAGAGAAAATAGACAAATCTGACTGCTTTCATGTTTAGCCTTGCTACAGCACACCAATACTTCTATATATGGCAGCCTTGCAGCTCTGATACACAGACACCACAGAGGAGCACATGATGAATTGGAGGAACAGTCCAAAAAAGTTAAAGCATTAGATGAGAAAGTAAACTGGATGGTTTTTCAAGAATAAGCTGGGAGAAAGTAGGTGACATTTCTGCCAAAGGTCCTGCAGCTGCTTACAGAAGTGACACACAGTGACACTGTTTGTTTGATTCAAAAAGGAGGAGCTATAGGAGGGGTCTGCAGGAGAGAGACACCCAAGCAACACATGCAACGTCAGCATTGATCTAGCGCTGCCTAGGGCAGAACAAAACTGAAGACGAGGGCTACGCAACATGTATCATGGGTGCACAGTGGGCTAGGCACAGCCTTGATACCATCAAGGAAAATATTCTGGCCTGTGCATGTGATGGCAGACTGTGAGCAAACACCACCTGAGTCTGCCTCTCTTTTTCCTTGAGGGTAAGGACTTACATGGCTGGTATCACAGTCCAGGTTGTAGTATGGTTGTGAAGACTTCAAGTGTCCCAAGGTCCCAGGATTCAGTGGGGGAGTGGGGGGACAAACGTGTTCTGAACATTTTTTGGAGGACATCTGTACCATGTCTCCTCAGGAAACCATGGGAGCTCATGACAGGAGCTGCAGAGAGAAAGGTCAAGGAACCGGGTCTGTACCTGTAGGCAACAAGGGATGGGACTGCTCTGGAGTGGAACAGCCTCTCCAGGTGTCAGAGAGCCAGGAGGTAAAACACTGACCCCTTGACAAGTAGGCAATGTGCCCGATCTAATCTGTCCAGGCACCTGCATATCTTTGGTGGTGTCCCTACAAGTGGCGGAATAGAGATAACTAGAATTTTAGTACCCTGTCAAGTGCTAAAAAGTAGTGCTGGATTGTCTCCAGTGCAAGTGGTAATTCAATCCAATTAAAAGTAGCTAAATGCCAGTTAACCTGCATTTTCCCTAGAGCCAGGGCTTTGTATGAACCAGAGAGAGAGAAAAGGACACCTTTCCAAGAGCCATGACCAGTCTGCTGAGAAACAGATTTTTACAGCTGGAGTTTCTGCAGTCAAGAGAGGCTAAAAAAAGGTGTGGAGAAATGAGCCTGCCAATATGTAAAAGATAATGAACAAACAGAGGTTGTAAAACTCTTCTGTGGGAATATGAAATGAAAGGCTTGAAATGCAGTAAGACCTAATTCAGGTGTCCCTTAGATACAGCTTTCAAATGTTATGTAGAATGAAACACTAGAATACAATACCTAGAGAACACAGTGAAGTCTCCATCTTTTGCAGAGCACCATAAGCAAGAAGTCAAATAGTGTCAAACTCAAGATAAGGGATCAAATTAGATATTAAGAGTCTTATGCAGACTTTTGAAGAGTTGAAGCTCACAGCAGCTCAGAGCCACATTTCAGCAGTGTCTACTATCCTGCACAAGTACTTTTACATCCTATTGAGACTGCTGCTATCTCAGCTGTACTAAGGCCTCAAGAAGACTGTGGCCAAGAACTATAAAGAGAAGATCTCTGCTTTCTCTTCCCTTGTGCATCCCAGAAGCACTATTTAAAACCAGCAGCCTAAGTTCAAGTCTGGACATGAAGAATCCATGACTCCCAAGGCTTTGCAAGCCTCTAAGACTTCATTGTAGTTGGTACCATTTCATAGAATACCAGTAGGGCATCAGCCCATCTGTGAACTACATTGCACTTTGTATGCCATTCAGGATGTAATTCTTCATAAGAGTGTATTTCAGGAGAGATTTAAACAGCTCTCTTATTGCACAGGAATTAGCTGAACTGCCTACCTCCTTTGTGGGCCAGCTGTACACAGGGGAAGGACGAAGTCCAGGAATCTGTGTTGCACCAGAGCTCTGAGAGCAACTCAGTGTCTGTTCCAGAAATATCTCTTTTTACAAATAAATGCTTAGAGATGTGGGAGTTATCAGGGAGCATGGGCAGAAATGTGTCAGACATGGAAACTAAAAAGTATTAGCTGATGGCTAAAATGAGCCTGTGAGACATGTTTTGGAGAAGTAGGAGAGCAAAGGACAGATTGACAAGTAGGAACAAGCGATTAGATTAATAAATCCTCTCATCACATGCAGCCTTGCCCAGCATAACAATATTACACACAAAAAAGTAAGGTCTGTGGGTGGTGAATGCTCTTCTTGGTCTTCACATTTCTGCCCTTTTGTTCCTGCTTTTGGGCACAGCAAGAGAAGTGTCAAAACAAATCAAAAATCAGTCATATGCAGGAGGACCAAAATTGCAAACAGCAGCTAACAGGAAGCAGAACATATGTTTACTGTCATCTTCCTCCCCACATTTGAAAAGCTGCCTTGCTTCCAACAGAGAGAACATTCCTTTTGCAAATCTCTTGGAAGAGAGGAGAGCACCTCATCAGCCAGCTGCTGGCTTATCTCTCAGCAGTGGTTCATTTTTCTTCATCTGTGCCACCCTCCCCAGAACACTGATAGAGCCTGTGATTAATTCAGCTCCTTACTTGAGTTTAATGCTGTTCCACAGGCATTTTGTGGAAGTCATTTCTCTCCCATGGGAGAAAGCATCACATTTTGCACTTGCATCAGTGGGCTGTTGTTTCAGACTGATGGCTCATACTGATGCTTCTCTTAGGAATGTCCATTTCACAATCCACACCCTGCTGCTAAGCAGGGGATGGGTCAGTCCTCATCATCTCCCATCATCCTCATAAGAGCCAAGAGCCCATCAGAGGGACAGGACTGGGCCAGGCTGGCACAGGGATGGGGAGCATGGCGCAGAACCCTGAACCCAGACCACACAAATCCAAGCATGGCTTCAAAATAGAAACCAACCAACACATTGCTGTCCAGGGAGAGAGGGAAGCAAAAGGAGGAATGAATAAGAGAGGAAACAAATTTTGCTTCTGACACCCTCATTTAAGCATGCAGATGGCTATGTAACCTCTTTATTCCACAAGAAAACCTTCATCAAAAACCCTCAATTTAGCCCACGGGGGTGATTTCTCCTACCCAAATGCATCCAGCTTGTTTTACACAACAAGGTTACTGGGAGATGGTAGGGTGGTTCAAATCTGGAACTGGAACCCAACTGGAATTCATTACAGGCTGCAGGACAAGGAGGATTAAAACTGAACCATGCACAAACTATGAGCAAATGACAAATTGCAGTTCTAGGGCTCCTGTGTGTAACACAGCACTAGATATGCATCCCAAAGGAAGGAGCACTTCTATGCACTTAATTCCTTCACCAAAAATATAATAAACAGACTCTGCAGGTTCCTACCACTAAATTCTATGGTTTGTTTAATTTTTTCCCCAAAAAGTTTTCTTGGTCCCAAGACAAAGTTATCTGTGGAATTTATTACCACAGTGGTTCCTGGGGTCTGACAACAGCACTGAGAAACAGAAGTGCACAGCAGTAAAGTGCTTCAAAAACAGGCAGGTACTAAATAAATTTTTTAAAAAATCAAACCTGTAATACGTCATATTAAGATGAGGGTCACCCTGTTCATTGCCCCGCACCAGTCACCTTGGGGAAGAATTTACTCCCATGAATGACAGGAGCCAATCTTTCCTAAATGTAGACCATTTATGTCTTCTCCTGCTTTCTCCAAAGAGGATGAAGGTTTCACTTTTCAGGCAAGTGGTTATTACTTCGAGTCCTGGATATCATTGACTCCCAAACAGTCCCACTTAGCAGCTCCACAGCAGAGGCTCTGCCACAGCAATGTCTGGCCAAGATTTGAGCAGAAAGTATCAGGAGCATTCAGCATTACCAGGATAAAACAAACTTTCACACCTGAAAATTTACTTCCAGTGACTATTTCAGTTGGGATATGAGCAACCAGGTCATCCAGTCATCCTTTTGCTCCTGCAGGAAGATTTCATGCACAACTTTGTGGCAAAGCTTTTTTTCTACAGGCTGAGATTGGGCAGGAAGCTAAAAGATTCTCAGAGAGAGTGAAAATATAAAACTAAAAAAAAAAAAAAAACCAANACCCCAAACAAACCAAAACCTTGAGTTCACAAATTAATGAGAACATCGGAGAAAAAGAAAAAAAAATACTTAATGAGTTGTTAAGGGACATTTTTTTTTGCAAAATATTTTTTGCCACATGCTAACCATGACATGTCACAGCCAACACAATTGCTTGTTATAAATGTTTTACTTCAGCTGCTCACCAGGAAGATGCAAGGTACTCTTGTTAGAAGGACTGTCACTAGGAAATCAAAGTTTGCTAATTAATATAGCTTACGAAAACAGATGACGAGTTAGCAGTGTACAGTGATATTTATGCATTTATTTCTGAAGTGTTCTTTTTAATCTCATAATTTTCAATATTTCTATAGTCTCCAGAAATAAAACTCTCTATTTTATTTATCCTTTCAGAGAGGTGAAGCATGCCTGACATCTTACTACTAAATCTGAAACCATACAGACTTCCTTTCCCCTCAAAAAGCAACCACAGTGGCTAAATCCAGAGCTCTACCCTTGGCTTCATTTGTAGTCTTCATATTTCTGGGGTTTGATATTCAGTCCTTGACCTCTCCTTATGTTGGACCTTGAAAAATAAGTGGGCAGTCACAGATTGTTTGACGGCTTTTCTCTCCCACACAAGGAAAGTTTGAGAATTTATATTCTTTTTT
>VZTM01024775.1:0-50705 GCA_013400555.1 Jacana jacana | reverse complement strand
TTTTTTTTTTTTTTTCAGTGAAAGGTAGAGGAGCTACTAAGAAAAAAAGAGGGTTTGCCTGTTATGTTCTAAATATAGTTATTAAAAATCTTGGAGATTTATTCTTACTATCTTTGATAAGAGATAGGAATATAAACCAGTAACTAAGTGGGATGAAAAAGAAGCTACTGGTAATAAGAGGGTACATGTTATGTTTCCTTGCCTTCTTAGCTACTGTCAAAAGTATAACTAGAGATACATCATATATATGTATGTATAATATATATATACATCATATATGTATGTATATTATATACCACCATAATTGTTACTGCACAAGGCCATATTTTGGGTTTGCTTCCTGCCTGCATTTCTCCTTCATCCACAGGAATGAGACACTCAGTAGCAAAGCTGCCTGCACAAACTCACCCATATGACAAGTCACCATTAAACCCATTTCTGGTCTTGCTCCTGCATTCCCCACCACCAGTCCCAATTCCCTTCCCACCACATGTCCTCTAAAGTCTGCATTGCATCAGTAGAAGTTTGCTTCAAAAGAAGCCAACATGCCTTAAGGGCCACTTGAAGCCATCTGTGTTTTACACACCGGAGGTTTACAGCATGGGGATTTTCTAATGCAAGCATGGTCTGGACAACATTAGTGTAACACAAGGCACTGCAGGGGGAACAGATCCAGCTCCTGCAGCAGGGATCAGGATAGATTTTAAGTATCACTGTGAAGACAGATTGTCTCCTCATCAGTCATAGCATTATAAATATTAATCCGACCTTGATTTAACAGCTATTTCTCCTGTTCCTGCTCTGCAGTAACAGCTTCCAGCATGGAGAACAGAAAGACTCAGAGTTTCTGAATTTCATACTATAGGGAGAAGGTAAGATTTTCCAAGCTTGGGATTTCCTGATTAGCACTGATCCCTAACACCCCAGCTGTCTCAGAGAGCCTGGTGCTGGCTGCAAGAACTGAGGCACTTGGGACTTGCATGATCTGCTGAGCCCCAACACTCTCAAGATGCAGGGGAGTGAATTACAGACAACAGCTTGAGCAACATTCAAGGGACAATGAAGGCTATTTCATAGAATCATAGAAGAGTTAGAGTTGGAAGGAACCTGAAAGATCATGAAGTTCCAACCCACTTGCTATGGACAGGGACACCTCCCACTAGAGCAGGTTGCTCAAAGCTCCATCCAGCCTGGCTTTAACACTTCCAGGAATGGGACTTCCACAACTTCCCTGGGAAACCTGTTCCAGTGTCTCACCACCCTCACAGTAAAGAATTTCCTTCTAGTATCTGGTCTAAATCTCCCTTCTTTCAATTTAAAACCATTACCTCTTGTCCTATCGCTACACTCTCTGACAAAGAATCCCTCTCCAGCTTTCCTGCAAACATGAGAGCTTCATCTCCTGAATATCTCCTTCAGATATTGGAAGGCTGCTCTAATGTCTCCCTGGAGCCTTCTCTTCTCCAGGCTGAACAACCCCAGCTCTCTCAGCCTGTCTTCATAGGAGAGGTGCTCCAGCCCTAATCATCTTCATGGCCCTCCACTGGACCCATTCCAACAGCTCCATGTCCCTTCTGTGTTGAGGACTCCAAAGCTGGACACAGTACTCCAGGTGAGAGTACTCACCTGAGAGCTGAGTAGAGGGGTAGAATCACCTCCCTCAACCTGCTGACCACACTTCTCTTGATGCAACCCAGAATATGTTTGGATTTCTGGGCTGCCAGTGCGCACTGCCAGCTCATGTTGAGCTTCTCATCCACAAGCACTCCCTAATCCCTCTCCACATGGCTCCTCTCCAGCCATTCTCGAATTGTCATGTTGCACTTGGCTGGGTTGAACTTCATGAGCTCTGCACCTCTTGAGCCCGTCCAGGTCCTTCTGGATGGCATTTCCCCTGTCTGTTTTTGGTTTGTTTTTTTTTTTTCCTGAATTGTCTACTATTTTTCTTTTTTTTTGTGGTATTTTTTTCCCTTTTCTTTTGATATGCATTATTTTTTATACCCTTTGACTGGGTGAGAAAAACCAGATATCTTGCCTGTGGAGAATTTTGTGTCAGAGTTCAGGATACTGTTTTCCTAGCACAGTTAAGACAAAGAGAAACAAATGTAATCTTCTACCCCTTAGCTATAACACTGGCAGTCAGAATGAGCATTAGGCTTTCCTGATTTCAAAGCTGAACTTGCAGTCTCCCTGGCCCCTGCCAGCAGACTTGTCTGTCTTCATTTTCTTTCTCCAGTGTGATGTAAAATTAATGACAACAGTTAATATTCTGGTCTTGATGAAGGGACCTGCACCTGCAGCCAACACACCTGTCTTCTGGCACTGTAGAAATGCCAGGTTGTTCAGATATATCCAGAATTAATTTTGCATCTTAGTGTCCAAACCACTGGAAGAAACATAAAAAGGCAAGAGTCAAGAAAATGGATAAAAAAGACTTCACCCTGAGTTGGCCAAAAAATCCTTAATGCTTCATGTCATGCTTTAGAAAATCGCTTTAGCCTAAGACTCACTTAGTGATTACAAACCCATTTCAGCCCCAGATATCCAAGTGAAGCCCTGATGGGAGGCTCAGAAAAGGCCTTTTAGTGACAGACAGGGAGAACAATCTGTTAAGTCTCAAAAGGAAGAGAGTGGGAGGCAACTTGATTACACTGTCTTCACATGGGGAAGATAACAGGCTCTTAAAAGGGATTCTTAATCTAGGAGAGAGGCTTAACAAAATGCTTGTGGCTACAAGCTGAGTCCAGACCAGTTCCAATTAGAAATTAGATACTTAAAGAAAGGAATTTTTAAAAAATCCGACTGTTTAAGTGGTTGTGACCACTGGGACAGTCTACTTGGAAAGGACAGTCTCCATACCAAATCTGGACACTTCTGGGGAGGTGCCCTGCAGTCATCCCTTATGGAGCCCGAGATAGATGCTCAGCTGGAATTTACCAAAATCTCACTCAACAGCTCCTTCTGAGCTTAGCTAAACCCCATAGTAGTTCCATCAAAAAGATGAACTTCCTAGCAATGATAGTGCAGTGCTATTTTGGTCCAAATCCTCCTGGGCTTTAGCAGAGTTTATGCTGTTAACCACCCAATCAAAACTATCCTTAAAATGAAGAGACCACCCAAAACAGCCAGTCCAATGCCTGTTTCACTGTGTTAATACCTTAACCCAGCTGCATCTTGTCTGCTGTCATCTTTTTACATGTACAATTGAACTGGAACAGAAGCTGCTTTGTGTAGGAAAGTGATCCATGTGCAGACATCTATAGCACAGCCTTCCATTCCACTCTCCTACACCCACAACCACATAAACAGGAAAAACAAAACCGGATTCACTGGAAGCACACACAGTGAACAGACCTGTACTTCACTCCATTTATGACATTCATTCCTACTGTATTAAATAGTAAGCACTACCAGCCTTCTCCATATCAGCGTCCACCATTACTTAGCATACAGAGAGATGCCACCACAGTTACAGGACTATAAAAGCTCTAGGTGACCCAGATATCAGATAAAGTCTAGTGTATTCAAATTTGCTGCTTTCTGGAGTCTAAGCAGAACTTTATTCAATCCATGGATGAACATTACTGCTTTTAAGTGAATCCCTCAATGGACCTTTGTAAGTGTGGACCTAAGATGGCATGAGAAAAAGGCAGTGATGACAGGTCCAACTAGGCAAGAAACCCTGTCAAGTGAATGTCTTCTCTGGGGGAATCATCCCCAGGGTTTCCAAGGAATCACTCCCAGGGAGTCAATCATCAAACTTCACAGGAACCACCCTGTGGTTAAAAAGGGGACAAACATGGCTCAGGGCAATAGCTGGTTTACTGCTCATGTTTCTGGTGGCCCTGCTCTGTCTGTAAGCTATAAGAATTCAAAGCTGGAATAGAAAATGGCAAAGTCTGTGGGAAGCTGAAATAACCACCACAACAGCCAGAGCAGAGACCCCCAGAGAGAAACAATTCTTAAGCGTACTTCAACACATCTACAGATATGACATTTTCTTTGTCAAGCTCAAGCTGCTTGCCTGCCACATTTCTCTCAGTGAGTTAACCAGAAAAACGGAGCTCAGCCCATCAGCCAGGCTCTGCGGAAACTTGCCAAGCCCCAGGGGACCGAGGAGGGCTGAGGTTTGGAGACCAGAGGGGCTGAGCTGCAAGGTCCCGCTGGCCAGTGCAGACACAACATGAAAATAAATGGCTGGCAGTATGTTCAGGAGATCAAGGACCTCTTTGTCTCTGATGACACATGGCCCCAATACTTAGATTATTTATTAAAGAGGGAGCACAGCTCAAAACAAACTAAAGCTCCTGTTTTTCATATCCTGAAGCAATTTCCCCCCTTCTCTCAAATAAAATTAACCACAAAGCTTCCAACAGGATAAAAAAAAAACTTTTTCACTGCAAACCGACAAAGTTTACAGCCAGGTTTTTCCCCAGAGAAAAGTTTGTGATTTTCAGCCTTCCCCAATTCCATTGGTACAACACATTTCTCAAGGTGAGAGGTGCTCTGGGTTTAATGTAACCTAAATAAAATCTGCAGGTATATGTAGCCCTCCAGCGGTGAAAATAAAGACATGCAGCTACGCATTTTTTTCTGAGTGCACTTCGGAGACAGAATTATCGTAACAGGCAGCAACTGCTTCTTCTTCTCTGTCTGGATGGCATTTGGGAGTACCAATATTAGAGAAGATATTAAATTCACCCCTGGCTCCAAGTGGGCACATGGGCTCCATCCTGCGAGGACTACAGTTCAGGGGCTAAGGACAGACAGAATTAAGCACAAAGCTGAGCCATGTGAAGCTTTCAGAGGAGCTTCTCTGTGCACACCCTCATCTGACCCAGCAGGGTGTCCTTCTGCCAAGGAGCCACTCAAACCAAAGGCATGGTGTACCATGTCCTGGCAAACAGAGAACCCTCTCATCCCAAGTAAGGCAAAATCCTGCCTGTTCAGTCTCTTGGCATCCAGGTAATGCCCAAACCACCAAGCTTTTTAGCTACTTCATGCTAAGTCTTGATCCCTAGAAGACATCACTGCCAGTTCACCATAAGTGCAATTGGTCTCCCGCCACCCTTACAATGAAACTGAGCCAGTATTGATGCTTAGACAATAGACTTGGGAGATCTTAATCATCCAGGGACATTTCACCCCACCATATAGACTAGTTTTTATCTGCATAGCATAACGATATTTGTTGCTACCTCTGGTTCTTCAAGTGAAAGGGGGAGGAGCAGGACACAGGTCCGGGACGGACAACTTCATTCACATCTTGTGGCTCTGGCCACCACTGTTTTGCTTGATGTGAGCACCTGAGCAGAGCCTGGATCATGCTCCCATCTACTCTCTGGGGAGAGAGGAGGGTCTCTTGTGAATAAGTCAGAGCAGCCTCTTGCATTTTGTTATGCTTCTGTCAGACCCCTGCAGCGCTCAGCAGCCAGCACACATCCATACTGCTTTTTAAGAGAACTGCCTGGTTCCAAATGCTATGGGAAAATCTCAAAATTAGTTGCAAAACAGGCCCAGATGGAGCCTTGGTTTAGGGCTGTCTGTCTGTGGGAACTGGGATCCTTTGAGCCCTGACCCAGAGAGCACCCCATCACTGCACCCATATCTAAGTTCTCCTGGCCTAGTTTTACACACAGCTCTATCACAGAGATTTTCCAGCAATCCTTCAATATAGCAGTGCCATCTTCAGGCGAAAAGCCTGCCCTGCACACTTCTGCTAGGGGTTGGTACCGGCCGCGGAGCAAGGACAAGGTATGCTGCAGGGCACAGTTGTGTCCTCAGTGGCATCAGCATTTTATTTACTGTTTTCCTGCGTTAGCTGAAGCTTGCTCTAACCTTCCAGCTCATCTCCAGCCTTGAGAACTGCAAATGCCAGGTATATGTGAGATATTTAGCCTTGTGACAAGTTTGCCTCCCAACACTCACTTCATCATAAATCTTTTATCTGAAGTGGGGTAAGAGCAGACTCCACCATGTTGTTCCATCAGCCCCTGGTCACTACTTCACTCAGATCCATGTCCCAAGACAGCAATTGCCAGGTAAAGAATCACATGTGAAAAGTAACTATATGGTAGCAAGTGCAAGGCTCCCGTGTGCTGAGACGGTCCACCTCTTGCAGCCCAAATTTTTGTCCTAATTCAGGTACTTACACAAACCCCTTTGATTCTGTAGCCCACGTGTCTGAACAGCAACCAGAGACAGACTGGCTCTTCTCCAGAGCAGACATGTTCACCTCAGCTATCTGCATACAGACCTATGCACCGAAAGGGTGGGCATGAGGTGCCCGTCAGACATAAACACAAAATTTTGCAGAAGAACAGCTATTTCCACTAATGTTGTGAGCAAGGAGCCCACCTCTTTGGGCTCAGATCATCAGTTATGATGCTCTGATTCCATGATCCAAAGGCTGCAGATGTTGGGAGGGTATCACCCTCCAGACTTGGCCATGCAGGATTTGGGTGTTGCCACAATGCAGGATTTTTAGGTCCCTATGGCACTGTTACAGTGGGCATGTTCACACACTCCTATCCTGTGACTCCATGCACCTACCAAATCCCAAGGTTCGCCTGGATGACACCACCTCAAGCTGCAAACCCTGCCGGCACTGCAGCGCTTTGGGAGAGACCCTTACTGCAGGGGGCATGGTGCAGCCAGACTTTGGGAATGATTTCTGGGTGTGGGGACCAACGATCCCAGCTGTATATGGGGATATGTTGCAAAGCTCCCGTGTCTCCCACCACAGCATCCTAACAAGGGTCACAGGCTTGTCAGATGTCCAGACTGTGCTGCAAGTGTGGCATGTGCACTGGAGGGCACCACAGGGGATGGTGTAATGGGATGGTCTCAGCACAGCTGAAATGTTTGCTTAATCCTGAGCCTCAAGGCATAATGTGGGTGGGCAATATTAGCTCTCCAGTATGAACAGGGGATTCTGTCACCTTACAAAGAGAAAGACTTTACCTTCCCAGCAATCCTTCCTTTTCCTTGACAGCAGATGTTACAAACAACCCTTCTTGCTGCAAATTGACAACTATTTCCACTAAGCTGTTTGTTTCAGGAAAAGATGCCTTCCACTGGTAAGAGCTACAATTTGGCACCATTCAGCCCAGCGGGAGATAATTTATCATCAGTGGCACATCAGCCTGTGAGCAGCAAGGCAATATAGACTGTCCTGCTGTGCTAGAAAAGCCAAGAGGCTGTAATGCTCTGCAGCACACTTCAGCGAGGAGCTCAAAGCATTGCCTAGTCTGGCAAACAGCACTGCATATCTTAGGGTCTGAATTAATTAAGCCCTGAAATGCATGGAGTGTGGGCTGTAACGGTGAATCACAGCTTTCAGCTGGATACCCTGGATCCTGCACCAGCTGCTCCATGAGTCCAGCCTGGCAGTGCAGAGGTGGTACAGCTCAGCAACCGCTTTGATTCAAACCATCTGCAGATGGACATAAAGAGCAAAAAAGAAAATACAGATGAGAGAAAAGCAAGCCTATGGATCTCTGGCCATGATGTTTTCACCACCTCCTTTATTATCAGAGGAATCGGTATAGAGGACCCTGCCTTCAGTCTGCAGCAGAATTTGCCTTGTGGTAGGATGATTCCCATAGCTTTGAAAACATCCACGGTGGGAAAGTGTTTGCATGGGCTGGACAACGTAGCGTGGCTGCACTGGGAAGTGAGAAGCTTATACACCGCCTTTTATTTCCACACTAAATCAGTTTTCTCCAAGATTGGACCAAGCCCAAGGCTCAGTATCTCCTAACAATGTGGTCTAGGCTCAGAGGTAGGTGCTCCCCCTCAGGATCTAGGAAGAGTTTTGGCCATGTGAATACATGTCTCTGTGCCAGGGATACACGACCACAGAAGCCCTTGGCAATTCACACATAATATGGAGAGATAATAGGACAAACCTGCAGACATGCAGATCACCTCTTTTAAGCAGCTCATTCCTGTAAGTCATGCAGGTACCCATGTCAAGTTTAAGCTTTTTGGTTAAGAAGAGGAGTGGTTCAGAGACAATTAAAGGGCAGTGTCTGATAAAGAACATCTCAGGATTTGAGTGGTGGCTGCTTAATCCCGGTAACACCATATTCAAACAACAGATGTAGAGGGCTCAGGATGGCTGGTTTCAGAGCCATCCTCAGACTGACAATGTGCAGCTTGCTCTCTCCCAGTGCAGCACCATCAGAGCAGGTGACTGATTTGCTGCTGTACCTATGGCAGCAGGTTGCAATGCTCAGGTCCTTAAAAAAGCAGAGCATCCAAACCTGTTTCTTCAGGAAAAAGAATCCCAAAAGGAAAGCCTTGAGGAAGAGGGGCACATTTCCAGTATTTTGGGTAACAATTCCCGTTTTCCTGAACCACTCCGGTAACTACCTTTCACCCTTCTGCAGCATCTGGAAGGTACCCTGCAGAACATGATTAGGACAATGGTTCTTTGCACATAATTAAATTAACAAAGAAAAGAAAGTTGGGATGGGATCCAGGCAGGAGAAGTGAATGCCAGAGTCTGTGCATCCAGAGGAGTTGCTTCAGCTCTGCACATCAGATCTGTAAGTTGAGCCTAGGTTCATCCTGGGGAGCCAGGTCCTTCAAAGAATTTGTGGGTTTATAATTTTTCAGAGAATTTATGTTGTTAGAAACTCCTATTCAGTAACTTTACTTGTTAACCAAGCAGCATAAATTCAATAAGAGTCCATCCAGGTCAATAGAAATAGATTTTTATTAATAACATGCACATCATATGTATATTTAAAATACATATACATTTTTCTACCATTCACTTTAGAAAACAATTTCATAAAAACCTTTAATCAGGTCCCAAGTAATTTTAAACATTAAAAAGCCATTTTTGTTATAGAACCAGTGGTATTATTCCAATTAAGTGGTGTATAATCACCATGTAATTAACATAATGCAGGTTCGTGTGTTTCAATAGAAATAGATGTTCCCTTTTCTGCTTTGTTAATCATGTCAAATATACAGTGATATACTTGACAACACCTGCCATATTTACTATATGCAATTGCAATTCCCTGCTGAGAGTGTGCTGTACAGGTGGCATTTAAAAAGCTGGAGACAACTTTTTTACAACTTTCTGAGCTCCTGTGAGAGGCATCTGGCATTGCAGGTAACCCAGAACCCAGTTACAACAGAAACCAGAAAAACAGAATTTCATGAATGGAGAAGAGGAAAGCAATCTAAAAAAGAAGAGTGAGTTGCCATGTCCTCTCTGTTTTCATTGCAAACTGAGGTCAGGGTTGTGTTTCTCAAAGCCCTGCCAAATACCGAACCAGATCTTGTATAGAGTGCACAGAGTTACCAGCCATACACAGTTTGCAGATTTACAGAGCATGTAACAAAGGCTTGTATGAGGATGGGACTTTAAGGCACGATAGTCCATATACTCAACACATTCATTGAAAACAAAAGTTCAATTTACAGTGCAATATAAATGTATTCAAGAACTCAAGCGGCAGCTCGATAATCACTTTCACCAATAATTAGGCAACTGAAGAGTACTTCTGTGGTGCACAGCAGCCCCAGCCCCGCACACACTCATAGACATGCTGAGCATCAAGTACACAAGGAGTCTCTCTGGCTTTGGCAAGAGGATCTGTGCAAAGAAACTTAAGACAATAACTGAAGCGTTTACAGGATCAGGCCCTAATATTTTGGGGTGTCTGCACCAGGTTGTACAGGCAGAGATGTTGCCCTTCTGAGCCATTCTGCCTCCCAGCATGTGTACCCCTCTTGACTTCAGCCACAGCTCGTGCAGCCCCAGAAGGTCACCCCACGCATCTACACTGTGCCTCCTGTGGAGGGTTCTTCTGCATCCAGGATCAGGCCCAGCATTTAGAGCCAGTTGGGGAAAAGCAGCACAAAGAAAATTTGACTCATTGAAACACTAATTGTAGTCAAGCGTGCTGCTATTCCGAGATGAAAAGGAATTATCCTAAACCAGTCATTTTCAATATCATTACCAGTCTGTCCTTGTCACCCAGCTCATCTGCATTGTCTCTGATGATGAATATACTATCTCCATGGTAACCGAGTCAAAGGGAAGGAAGGACTTTCTTTACATCCAGTGCAAACATAGCCCATATGTGGGAGTTCCTACTGCAGGCATAATAATATACATATATCTATCACTGAAATTGACCACCTACAGACAGATTCATGCATCAGAAGCCAGAAGAGCTGAACTGTAGCTACAAACTCAAAAAAAGAAAAATCACCATATGTAGCTGTATTAAAATGCCGGTACCTAGTAACTAAATGTTAAAATCAGTATATAATTTAAAAAGTGACAAATTAAATATTTTGGAAGTAACTTGCAATGTTATTGCACCATTGTACTTTTTTATCTCCCCATAAACTATGGGATTTAAGCTCTAAAGTAGAATACTTCAGACCTATCTTTCAACTGCACAAAGTAGAAGGCAGTAAAAACTTGAGCAGACTTGAAATATTTCCAATTGTGGACTTTTGATTCAATTTCTTATCAAAAGTCAACCATAAAAACCAATTTGTTTTCTAGAAAGTAATCATCAATTTTAACAGCTTCTACAGCAAGTAGAAATTTTAAAAATCAGATTATTTTTTTTGTTCAATAAAACAGTGCATGAGAAAAACATGAGTAAAATACCATCCTCCTTCACAGATAGGTCAAGGAGTTTTGTTATCAGATCCAGATTTTTGTCTTTTCTACTTGTTCAGGTATCATAACACCTTATCAGAAATGTTTTAATGGGCAAGAAAGTATCTGCCTCTTCTAGCAGGCAAGGAAGTTACTCTTCAAAGATTAATCCAACAGAGGAATTGGGTTTTCTGTCAGGTGAGTTTAAAGGCTTTAATCCTACTGAGCTTTTTTATTCCATTGAAACATTATTAATTTTACATAAAAGGTTTGGGGTTTCAGACCAGAACCATCCTCCAAACATTAGAAAGTAGGTCAGTAAGAGGGGAAAGAAAAAAAAATTCATTTCATGTAGCTACTATATCACAATGAATTTGGGAAAAAATGGACAGGAAGGAAAAAATGCATAAATCGGATCATTCCAGAGTAGAAAATTACATAGTTTGAAAAATCAGAAGATAGAAGTAATTTTCCATTACCACCTATTACCACTTCTAATGTCCCTACCCCAGACCTCAGTCCACATGAGGCATACAAGGTGCCAGGAGAGGCCAGAGAGATCTTTGGGGGATAATGGCACCTCCCACAACAGCCATCATATCATCAACCCACAGCAGAGAAGTTTCACTGCCAGCTTTTACTGGTGGTTTTAGGGCTGATCCACACACCTGATAATTAGCCCGGCCTTTCTCAGCTGGCCCCTGGCGAAATGGGCACAGCCACCTTTAGCTGAAAATTTCTCTATGCCAAATGCAAGTTTACTCATTCACATAAGTTTGGGTAGCTACAAGCCCAGGGACAGCAGGAATATAACCACACAAAGCCAAGCACTTCTGACACCAAATTACACTGACTAAGCCTTTAAAGGTGTTTTTTAAGACACTCTTTAAAGTCCCTTTTGTAAAAGGCAAGTAACTATGCCTTATCTGAAAATAAAACCAAAAACCTCAACATTCATCATGACTAATACCACCTCCCGAACAGCACTGCCCTATTTTGCCAGCCTTCCCACAAAATCTGTGCTGTTTATGTCCTCCAGTGTGCAGGTTAGCCTTGTTTTGAATTAGACTGTTGCTTTTTTTTTTTTTTCATTAAAAATATAATCTGGATTTCAATGTTCCCTTCTGTCTCCTAAAGCTGTACTGGCTTATAACTTACTGATATTGGAGTTATCTTTGCTCTTCACACCTCTTGCTCTTACCTTTCTGTCTTTTCTCCTGGACTAACACCTAAGTGCTAACGTCCCTAAAAGCTGCAATGACATACACAACACACATGACTTGATGCTCTAAGCAGGGTTACACAAGGAATCCTACATGAAGCACATCCCTGGTAAGCAATGGAATTTGTTTGTACTTCAGAAACAGCATCAGCCACATCTGCACAAGCAAAGCCTTTCAAAATAAAAAATTAGTTTCTTAGATTCATATTTACCTCCTGCTGAGTGTGGACTATTACTTACTTTGCTTTAAAGCTTTAAAGTGGTGACAGCCAGCAAGGCAAAGCTGGTTTCTTCACTGCAAGCAAACAAACCTGCAGGACTTTGACAGGCTTTGGATCATCTTGTATATTTGTTCAACAATTCTGGAATGCGAGTCACCCACAGGTGAACTGCGGGTCTATGAGTATTGGGTAGTGTGCAGGCTTGTTAATCACATTTCCCCAGGATATAGTGCAATCTTTGCTTCTGACCCCATTGCTGGAGCATCACCTTTTCCCTTATATTACTCTTTGGTATTTTCATGACATAGCTTTTGCAGCTATAAAACTTTCCACTTGCACTCATCAATTTGCTGAGCAACTCCTATGTCATAGCTTGCGAAATACCTATTTACATATTCTAAGGTTAATTCCCAGATTGAAATTAGATGTTTCGCTTACCCTGAAACACTATTACTAATGCTTAGCAGTTTCATTAGGAGAACCTCTCCTCAGAGTTACTAGCATTTGCCAGATACATTCATTCTCTATGAAAGTTATCATTGTTTTTCTGCCTCTTATATTTCACATAAAAAGAAAGTACTGTCTATTCCCTAGCACCAATGTGAACCTCTGGCCAAACAGCAAGCTGGCATGCAAAGAAGTATCAAGGAAACAGCTAGGAAACGGACCAAATGAAGTTAAGGAAACACTGACGTCGGGCTGAAGAAAAATTCTTTCCTGTGAGTCATTCTGGATTGTATTAAAATAGCAAAGTAGATACCAGCCAAGAGATAATATAAGTAAAAGGTGAATGGAATTATTTTTAAAAAAAACAACAAACCACAAACCAAACCCTTTCAAACCTCAGCAGAGTGCCTTGTTATATCTCTGAAAATCTTAAGCAAAAGGCTCTTTCCTTTGGCACTGACTCCTTTACGATCAAAGCATTTTCAAAGAAACTTTCTATCTGTACCTTTAGAGTAAATAACTTGCATTTTACTCCTCACTGTTAGACTTCTCCACTGCTTTAGGGGCTCCTCTTCCACTAGGGATGGCATAATTTAACCGCAAAGTGGTTTTGAATGTCCGTATCTACACACAGATAACTTAAATGCAGCTTTATTTCTACAAAACACATTGCACACAGTCTCTGCAAATAAGGACCTCCAGATTTCACCAGCTCTGTCTGTATGTCAAGGTACTTCATAATCAGGGGGTTAACAGCAGGGACTGCAGAGCATTATTCAAAGTACCTTCCACTCAGCTCTGAACACATCTGCCTCTGATCACAAGTATATCTGCAATTAGTGCCTCATCTTAACATCTCAATAAGCAGTTCAAGCATTCAGAAACATTAGTGGGTCTAACAGTTACTTTAATTCATTTTATAAATAAGCAATTGAGAATTTTGCTCCAAGTGGCTGCTCGTGTAGCCCATCCCATAAACGGCGTTCTCTGCAGAGTAAGGCACAATGCGATACGAATGCAGCTCTTCATAATAGAGTGACTGGGAACAGCACTCCTGTACCATAAACTTCAGCCGTTTTCGTGTGTCAGAGTAAGCAGTCCTGTAACAGGGAGCTTCCTTAAAGTATTCATATCTCTCCCTCTCTGTCTCTAGGTGAATCTTCCTCAACAGATTGTTAATTAATACAGACCTACGGAGATAAGCTTCAGGGTCATCCAGGAATCGGAGTTTCTGGAGAGAAAGTTTTAGAATACAAGTCCGGTCCTCGGGTAGTATCAGGTGCTGGGGAGTAAAGAGGAAGCAAATGGGTCTTTAGCATCAAAGAATTAAACCAGGGGAAAATGGGGTCTGGAACAAGATTACTACTCACTTTTGGACAATACTCATGGTAATCTTGATGTAAATGTTCTTCTTCTGCATATTTTCTCTTAAAGTAGGCTACTTTCGACGTCGTTAATGTCTTTGGTAGGCCTCGATCAGATCAACTCTGTACAAAAGAAGAAGAAAAAGATGCTGCCATTGTATCTGTAACATCACAGTCTAGGGGGTATAGAAGGTGTGCAGAGGTGGGACACACACGGGACAACACTCAGCCTCAACCCACCATCTGCAGCCCTCACCCGACTGAATTAAAATCTGGGAGACTGGCAAATGTGAAAGCATTTCCAAGCCACTGCCTTGACAGCACAGGAGGAGTGCTTGACAACCCAGCTTTGGAGTGACAACCACAGCACTGGACACATGCTGCCACTGCTGGGCAGAGTTCCCAGGTCCTACAAACCAAGCAGGGTACCCTAACCAGGTACAGCCTGGCGAAGCAAGGTGAGAGAGATGCACAAGCCAGGAAGGTCTCCATTTGCTGCAGGAGGGACCAGAACGGAGCCACCCATCTGCAGAATAGGGGTCCCTGCACCACACTGAGGTGCGTGTAGAACAAGGGATGGGTTATAATTTCTACACATCATACAGAGCTCCATGGCTTTCCTGGACCAATACAGAGCATATTCACTAGATGGTAGTGTTGACCCAGAGAAGCAGGAGAGCCCCAGCTGGGTGAGAGGGTGATGAAGCTGGTTTGATCTCCAGGTTGCTTCAGTATTTCAGGGCACACAGGACAGATGCTCTGTCTTTGGGCTAAAAGAAGGGACTATTGGACTTCTGTCCTCTGAAAAGAGCCCAGTGGAGGTCTGCTCCCTTAGAGCAGAGCCTTGCAGGGCTCCCTGCACACCCACAACCAGCCTGGAGTTTGCTCTCCGTTTGCTTCTATATGGAAAGGTGACTTGATGCTAATTCAGAATGTTAATGAGATACTTAACTTTGGTGGTATTCAGTCTGGTGAACACTGAGTCCCTACATGAGGCTGGACTATGTTATGCTTTTCTATTCAGAAGACAATACAAGGGGACATGCATATGCAGGTGGCACCATCACCTCTCAAATCCTCTCTTTTGAACGAAATTTCTGTTGTTTGCTTTTAGATAAACTATTTGTTTTTTTTAACTTATTATGTTGACATTCAAAGGCAGTCCAGGGAAAGATAGTATCCGGAGTCACTTTTTAGAATAACTCAAAGGCAGGTCCTGTGGGATACATTTTCTTCACCAAATTGAGATCTCCTTAAGGGGGTACTTGAAACTTAGGTTTACTGGGGAAATAAAGGACGTGCTTCTGAACTGCTTCTCTGCCACAGTAGAAAAGCCAAAAAGTATTGCACAGGTAAAACAGATCTTATGTCACTGGAAGGATCCTGCTAGAGTATGGTGGCCTCCTCAAGTCTTAGTTGCAGGTAGGAAGAAAAGATACCCATGCAACTATTGCAGGGGCTGGTGGCACCTCTCCTTCGCCGGCAGGAAGAAGTAATGTGCTCTCCTTCCTTCCTACATAAAAAAAAAAACAAACAGGGAAGGGGCTGAAGGGGAAATTCTCTCATAAAAGCCTCCTTGTGTTTTCTGCCTGAATTTCAGGTCTGGGAGGATGGAGATTTGCCATAAAAAATGTTTCAAAACTGGGCAGAAAGCACTTAACTGGTGGATTAACATCTCATTTGGAGCCAAGACCTTCAGAACTGCTCTGGGACCCAGCCCACCATGAATCATACACAACAGCATCATTTCCCCAGGAGGGCTCAGAGAGGGATCATCGCTCTTGCAGTGGGGCAACACTACATTCAATCCAACCTGAATGGCTACACACACCAACATCATCTCTCAATGGCAATGGTACAGCTGCACTTTTCACAGCCCTATTAGCACTGAGTAGCTGTAAACACTGGTTTCAATTCATGTGCAGCAACTTCCACTGTTATCAGGTTTTATCTTAGTATTTGAATTACACCAGAGCCTGGACACCCTGGACATTTAACTGTTCTGATATTAGGTTATCCTAGGTTAAAACACCACTGCTGTGTTATCTTTGCACAATCACAAGTGCATTTATCCTCCCAGTGCCATGAGATGGGAGAACGTTACAGTTTTCCTCATGCTACTCTGAGGAGGAGAAAGGTACAGAAAGACAAAGTGATGTTCCTGTGGCCACCCAGGCTGTCACAGGGATGGGAAAGGAGCCAAAACCAGCATATAGGTCAATGAGCCAACCATGGGCCCATCCTTTCCCTTCAAGACAAGCATCTGAATGCTAAAACTCACTCCCTAGTGTTTTCCAGTGAAAAGGCTGGAAGCACAAACCCAGCACCACCTGTGTGAAGTGTAAGCAGAAAATTAGCCCAAGTGCAAGGGCAGAACAGACAACCCCAGAGTGCAGAGCATTGCAGCTTAGTCCTGCAGTTTCACTGGCTCTGTGTACACCCCTCCTTTGCTGCTTCTGGCTACAAGAATCCTTCTCCTTGCTCTGGAGATGGAGGGTGACAGTGGGACATTCAGCATCCCTTGAGCATGGATGGTCCTGGAGACACCAGCAAACATCAGGGAACCTAGGACAAAGCAGGGAGCCATGGGAATGCTGGCACTCTGGCCCTGGGAGGGAGGTGGGGGGGGGGTGGGTAGAGAGGGAAGGTGGGCTGTGTTTCAGCACATGTTGCAGGCTGGGGTCTGATGCTGGCTGGCAGAAGCAGATGGAAAGAATTGTATTTTGCAGAGGAACACATACAACCACCCTGGCAGTGGGTTCATCAAGCATGCAACTGGCACCCCTTCCCTGGGGTTGCATTCAGCATCACCCTGGGAAATACTCTTCAGTGCAAAGTCATTGGCTGTATTTAAAATTCCTAAAGACCTCACAGCATCAGACAAAGTTTCAGAGTTACAACAACCTCCATAACTTGCTTTAGTAGCATGGAAGGGAAACAGAAAATTAACACCAAGAGCACTTCTGGGCTGTAAGATTGGTTTTCAATGTTTTTCCTCTTGTAAGTAGGAAGCTATACTCTAAGAGCAAAGCAGCCACAAGCTGTTCAACACCAACTAGCTCTTAGCAAATTCCAGCAATTCCTAATCCACACCCCACTCCCCAGCTCCCATGGGTTCAACTTCTGTCTGCCTACCTGCAGTTAACAGGACAATAATTGAACTGAAAGCAAGTGAGTCCCATTGCAGGGCTGGTCCACAGAAGCTCAAGGTCTGCTCTTGTAGCTGCCATCCCAACACCACCTACTTTGTTGTCACTGTCATCTTTTGTGGCTGCTGGTGATGTCCACACATCTGTCTGCAGGGGAACAAGAGCATGACCGGAACTGCACCCTTGACACTGGCACTGATGCTAAAGCCTATGAGGGGCACATCTCCCTGCAGGAGGCTGGCAAAGACCAAGCCTTTCTCTAATACTTAGCTTGAAAGTCAGAGCAGAGCAGCTCTGTGTGTGCCTAAGAGCTGCTTGGCCAGGGTTACAGGCATACAAGGCTGTAGTAATGCCGCAGTGAATCAGACCCTTAGTGTTTTGTTTAAATATAAACATATTGAATCAGTGCATTTTGTGTAGAAGGCTATTCTCATGAGCCAAGTGTTTTGACAGGTACAGCAAGGTGGTATGAGTCACTGCCTCTGGCTCAGTCAAGCTCAGAGACAGATACATCTTCATCACATTACATTTTTTCAGTGCTACACCACAAGTCAAGGAATGGGGCCAAATTTCCCCACAGGGACTAACCACTGTAGTGCTGAGTCCTGAATGTGAGGTTTGTCCTTCCAGCCTGGGTGAGCCTAAGACAAGTGCAGTCAGCATCCTGCCAGTGTTTAGCTGCAAGCCCTCTGCTAGTCTCCAAGGACTTGGTAAAATTTGCAAGAGTGGGCAGCGCTGCCAGGGCTCAGGAGCCACAGGGCAGGGGCTGTCTGCTCACACTGGCTGGTGTTTACACCCCGCCAGCGCACGCCTGCTCTAAATGCATGGCACATCAGAGCATGGCGGCTGTAGCTAATGGAAGTTTGGAGTATAAATCCCGCACGCAGCAGTCAGGGAATAGACGCCTCTGTCTCCAGCCTGCATCTCTCAAATGCAGCTTCAAGAGGGCTTTAATTGCACTTTCAAAAGAGCAAAATGTGCCTGTTCCTATTTAATTCTCCAGGAATAATTACAGTGCTTATGCTATGGTACCCACGGAGTTATTAAGCATGTTTGGACAGAAGGTTATCTTATCTAAATTGGATTGGAAATAGATTTATAACACAGCAACTTCACAGTTAAACTGCAAATTGCAAGAAATTCTCTTCATCTGGACCCTGCTTTTCCATATCACCCCAGCAACAGGAGCCCCTCTTTGGCACAAATTAGTGCTGTGTGATTTCCACAGGGCTGCAAGCTAGCCCAAGCAGGAGGCAAGGTGAGGTTTAATAAATGATTGAGCAGCTAGGACAAAAAAGAACCCCATAGGTTGTGCTTTCCCACCTCATGCAACAGAGAGAGATCTGCAAGCCCTGGGTCTGCACAGCAGCTCTGCCCCAGAACTCATATGTGAGACCTTGGGAGCATTCCCGCACCTGCCCATGCCTCCACCCCTCCTACCTTTCCTCAGGAAGAAAATTCATCCCTGCCTGCTTGTTGCTGCAGTGAAAGGGGTTGTATGAGCAGGTGCTATTGGCCTGTTGATGCGGATGTCTGCAGGGCGGGGGGGAGGAGGAGAACAGAGGCTTGCTAGCCAAGCCAGACTTGCCAACACTGCATGCAGAAGGGGGTGAGTAAAATGTGCCCGTGCCCTGCGGGGTTTCCCATCACAGTATAAGGGAAGATAATCAATATGTAAGCTAAAGTTGCCTGAGACAGAAACCATGTCTGAGCATCTTTTGCATGCACAAATGGAAAACCTGAGGCTTCTGAGCACAAAGAAATCAGCATTTAATATCAGCAGGAGATGTGACTTTGACATGGCAGGAAATATCATCACATCCTTGCAACTGCTGTCAAACTGCAGTGATAAATTCTCCCATCTCTAACCTTAGCAGCACTTGTAATTAGGGAGTGCTCAGCTGAAACCCTCCTCTGCACATGCCACTGCTGCATTTCCCCTCTTCAGGTGCAGGAAAAGCAGCTGGTCCCACTATGGGATTCCCAGTTGATAATGCAAAGCTACCAGACCACAGGCAGATGAACATGTGGGTTGAAAACACATGCCAGCTCCAGGATTTCACATGGATCGCCAATCGATTGTAGTCTTTCTGGAGTATCAGGTCTCATTCCTCGCTCAGGTAGAGACAGCCCCCTTTAATCGACATGCGGAAAGGTGGGGACCCACAGCCATGCTGTTGTCTGCTGGCTGGAGCTGCTGGCTTTGCACTTTAAAACTGCCTTTCTTTTAGGTTGCTAATTGATTTGCAGATCTCCCTAATTGTGGATTCTCCCTGGGCACATGTGTGTACAAGGCACATGCATCTGAATAGCTCTCATGAGTGCATAAAGACACAAGACTTAATGATCAAGTGACTATTCCCCTCTCATTCCTTGTGGTCCCATTGCTTTTATCAACATAATAAAATAATATTTCCAGCCTCACCTCCTTTCAACACTAATCCAAGTAATTTCCCTCACTCTGAAGGCAAGACTGACCAGCTGAAGTCTGTAAATTTGTAAGTGACCTGGGGTTGTAGAGGCTATCTGCCAAGGGTCTTCTGGGGATAATCTGAGCAGTTCTGGTAAAATTTCCTCCTCGCATGGGCTCAGCACACACAGAGCAAGTAGCTGGACTGCAGGAGCCCCATAGGGCTTAATAACAGGAAGAAGAGTTCTGATGTCACATCCAAACTTTGACCTCGCTTCTTGGACTTTCAAACATCAGGAAAGTGAAATAAAACATTAAGAAAAATAATTTCAGTCTATCGGTGGAGCTATAATACTCTCAGAGTATATGCTGCAAAAATACAGCTTGCTCCTCTAAATATTGGGAAGTTTACTGGCTAGAACATGATTAGTGCCCTGTACACTAGCTTTTAAGATGGCACATTACTTTCTCCATTAATTCTTGTCAGCCCCAGAGGAAAGCAAAAGGGGTACTATTACAACCACTCCATTATTTTGAGTAGTAGCATTAATTTCCTATCACACATGCACATACACACCCACACTGCCTGCAGAGCAATATAGGTCTGGTGAAATTCAGATGACCATTTCAATTTAACAGAATTATTACAGCGTGTTTCAGGATTTGCCTTACTACAGTACAGTTCCTAGGCTGCAAGTAGCTGCAGCAGTATCTGGTTGATACCTTGCTTTTGGGCAGGAGGGGGGGCATTTAGGACCCTATAGTAAGAATATTTCCCACTCCAGGGGAAAAACAGTCACAGAGATGCATGCCCATACCCAAATTCTGCACTTTTGCATGTGTGTGCAGAGACACACTCTTTATGTACATGAATGAAAATAAACAAGTCTAAACCCTGCAAGAGAGAAAGAAACAGTGTATGTGTGTCTATTCACGTCTCACAGCTATAAGATGTATATATTTAGATAGTTGTCTCACCCCAGAGGATGGATGATACTTCACTAACAGGCAATGAAAGAGTAGCTATGGTTGCTTTTCAGAGTTCAGCTTTGACTGTTAAAAGATGACTCTGGGTAAAATGACCTTTCATAGAGCATGTTGGAGTCCAGCACAGCAGCAGACACCTCTGTCCACAGCCCTGCAGGATGAGTGGCATGCCTCCCTCTCAGCTCTTTGCCCTCTTCCACAATGCAGCAAAGCCGAGAGCTCACAAGCAAACACAAAACTTCCCACCAACAGCCACCTGCTAAAGCCGTTTGGGCAGATGCCACCAGCGAAGCCCCACGCCAGTTCGCAGCCACAGACAACCCCACAGCTCGCTGTCCCCGGCCACCGCCAGCTCAACGGCACTCACCCAGCGAGCCGCGGCTCCAGAGGGAGGGCTGCTCCCCGTCCTTCCCTCGCTGCCCGGAGCCGCCTGCTGCTCCTGGAGGAGACGGTGGCGGTAGAGGTGGTGGTGGGAGCTCCTGCGAGTCCCTGCAGCCACTGAGGAGCGTATCACCTCCCGGCCGCAGCCCGCGGAGGTGGGTTCCCAGATGTTCCCGGCGCGGATTGGTCCAGCGGGAGCAGATGTTGCTCGGTTGCTAGGAGCGTTGCTAGGAGCGTTGCTGGGAGACGGTGACGCTCTCCCCATCNGAAGGGAGGAAGGGAGGGAGGGAGGAGATACCGCCACCGGGATGCTCCGCGGCGGGACGGGACGGGGCGGGCGGGACGCCGGGCTGACCGGTGAGCCGGAGGATGGAGCAGACACCGCGGCTCAGAGCTGGAAAGGCGGTGAGGAGCTGCCTGGGGCATCGCAGCAGGGGACGGGGATGTGAAATGCCCGACCTCCGAAGGGGGGAAGCACTGCTCTGAGCCCCAGGGTGGGGGGGCGGACGGGAGGAGGGGGTATAAAAGCCCCATCAGGGCAGGCTAAAGGATGGACGGAGCGGAGCAGAAGCCACAGGGGAGCCGAGTGCCTGCTGCAGCACGGGGGAGAGGGCGGGAGTTCTGCCCGCTTCAGGACAAGACCGGAAGAAACATATTCCGGTGTCTGGAAAGGCTGGAGGGAACAGCAAGTCCAATTTGGGATTGCTGGCAGTAAGGGCTGAGAACCGAGCTCTTCTACCCTCTCTCCGGGCCACATTCCTCTTCCCATTGCTTCCTCCTTCCCCCATGATCACCACTGCATCTTGGCATGCTAACTTTTCCCTGAGCCTTTGGGATGCCCCACCTCAGCACCCTGTGTCTCTCTGGCTTTGGCACACACCCCCATGACCCCAAAGAGACACCACAGCACTCTGAAATCCCATGGGCAGAAACTGGGATTGCTGCAGGAATAGAAGCCACACAGCAAAATAACCCAAACCTCCTCTTCTCCCAAACAAAACAGCAGGTGTGGGATGGGGCAGCTCCAGCATCTCAGCCAGACAGGGGTTTTATTGCTAAGCACCCTCTTTATGGCAATAGGTGGGTGTATCAGACTCAGCCTACCCTGCCCACCAAGGGTCCAGCCAGCAAGACTCAGGAAAAGTTTAAAAGGAGTAAGTAAAATCTTACCTGCATAAGGCAACGTGCACTAAGAGGGAAAATCCCTACTGGCAGATTGGAGATTACCCCCCAAAATATATTTTTTTAAACAGGCTCTTCCCTGGAAGAACTGTGCCACCTCTAGACTTGGTAAAAGGGACTGTTTGAGCTGATCTTTTCTGGCAAGCCAAATTGGCGCCAATGGCTACACGGAAGTTACCAACTGACACTGGCTTAGATCACCCACAGCACTCTGCTCAGCACCTTTCTCCAAGAGAAAAACTTCGTGGACAATAATTTTTCTTCTGTGTCTCCCAGCTGTGTCTATGTCCACACAACACAACTACCACTGGTGCCACCACTGCTGCTGAAAGCCTCATGCTCGTGCCATACCCAGCACTGTCTGAGCAGTTGTTCAGACCATCCCTCATCCTACTGCTGAAGGTACTGCAAAGGCTCAGTCAGTGATAAAAACAAGGCAAGGTGCTATGGGAACACACTCATTTTGGCATCATCTGAAGCTCCTCAGCAGTTCTCAGTTCTCTAATGATCTTGAAGATGAGTGCCCCCCCAACCCCATTGTATCTGGGCATGTCACTGCTGGTAGGACACACAGAGCTACCCTCCCTCCAGTTGCTTTACGGTCTCCATGAAGATCCTGCAGAGCAGCATGTGCCAGGCTTATTTCTCCTCCCTCTTACATGGTGGGAATGGAGGCATACTCCATTTGCCATTCATCTGATCAACATAATCTAAATTTTAACAAACAAAGTCTTGGCAGGCCCGAGTCCCAGTTAATATCCATCAACACAGGACCCTCAAACCAGTGACCCCATGGACTTTGAGTACCTCGTTGCATTAGGTAATCAATATGCACTGACATGCACATGCATGCACATAGATCCTCTGGTCTGAGAAAAAAAGAGTCTGAGGAAAGATCAGTCACTGTCAAATACTTATTTCAAATTATCTCTGAAGCTCTGCTTATTTTATTAAGAAGTCGAACTCAAACTACTTCCAAATTTTAATTTTATAGGACAGTAGGAAGGCACTGGAATTTAATTGATTTTGATTACCCGCCTTATTATTATCCTGCCAGTAGCAATAGTTTAGGTCGGTGTAGTTTTAAATTTACTGTGAGACGAATCTGACTTTTCTCTGCTGCTGAATAGAAGGCTTGAGTAATTCTTCAGCTCTTCACAAAAATGTCATAATTAATTCACTTCTGTAAGCAGAGATAGAAAAGGAAGACACAGAAGTACCTACTCTGCATCTAAGAGCTGAATGAATGACAGGCTTAGTCACTCCAGTCTTCCTGAAATTGATTGGTTGGGGTTTTTTTAACATTCAACACAATTCTGCTGCAAAGACATACCTTCTCCTCTCCTGTCAGCACAAAACCAGGGCTTATTAGCTGGCAATAATTTACAGTCAAAAGGTCAGCTAATCTTCCCCCATCTGGCTCCAAAAAGCATTTTCATTCCCTGATCAGCCTGGAGTAAATTTTTGTGCATTCCAAGTCTAGCTGCTTTTTTTGGTCCCCTTTCTGAGGGTGCAGAGTACACGGGGAAACAGATCCCATGCCAGTTTATAGTGGCATATTTATATTCTCCACTGGTTGGAAAGGACCTCCACCAAGATGAACAGCAAAATTCCCAATCCCATTCTCTTCCCATGGGAATGGCAAGTCCACCTCCACTCCCTGCCTGAAGAGGAGTTTTCTACTCTGCCAGAGGTGCCTTGCCAGGAATCACCACCCAGCTGAAGCACACAATCTTTTAATGCAATGGAAATTAAACAGAATTAAACAGAATCATGGATTTGTACCAAAGTTTCTATTGACACTGATAGTATTAGAAAATATAAGACTTTAAATGTGAATGTGTCCTGCACAAAATAAAACCTGGACAGACAGACAACAGAAAGGTAGAATTTTTTTCTTTTTCTTTTTTTTTTTCTTCTTTTTTTTTTCCAGTCTTTTGAAAGCAAGATTATCTAGCACAGTCACCGCTGTAATAAATGTTTTTAAATGGTTTAGAGCAATTGGGAATATAAAACCCCAGAACATTAATATTTACTTTAACTGCCTCACAGAATTAGGAAAAAAAAAACCAATTTCTTCATTTCAAAGCAGTTACATCTCCTCAAACCAACTGTTAAAGAAAAATTAATTAAATTAACATGCCCTTTTGATAAATTCAAAACCAAATGTTCAACAGATGTGTGTATGAAAGTACTAGCCCTGCCAGGCAGCATATACCTACACATGCTGTATTTCTAAAAACACCATGAAAAAAGTATTTTCAAAAGATAAAACATACCTGAAATGTTTACCATTTGTACATGAAATGCTGACTAGTTTCAGATGTGAGGCATTACATCCTGGACTAATTTTTATCCCTAGTCTGGCCCACTCAGCTGCCTCCAACAGAAAAAGACCTTCAAAGCCTTTCCCAGCCATTGGCTTGTCACAGCAAAATGAGTCAAGTAGCTCCAGTTTCTGGACCCTGTTTATGCCTCCCAGCAGTTGGCCAACCTTGGAGGGACCAGATGACTTGGGAGGCTAATCTCACCTGTGTCTAAAATGCAGCCTTTGCATTTCATCCTAAAAGACTAGTTTTCTCTCATATTTTTCTTTTACTAGAACTCTTATTTTTCTGTTCTATCTTCCAATTCATTGTACAAAAAAAAATTTGTCAGTATTCAAAATTTTGTTATTTTTTGTTGATGTTTTTACATTTACAAATTCTTCAAATAACTTCAGAAACAAACTGGGAAAGAGTAAATCTAATAAAGCCTATTTTCCTACACATCTGTGCTCTTTATCCCCTACATCCTCACCACCACCACCACCACTCTGGGTATCTCCAGCTCAGCCAGAGACAGCATACACTGTAACTGGTCTGGAGCTGCACATCATCATGATGGACCAGCTGACTGACCCTTGGCCATCAAAACTATCTTTTTTGCTTCTTTGTAAATAATCCTCTGCCAGGTGACAAAATTTGTGGAAGCATAATTGTCTTTAAGACAGTTACCCTTCTTTCAGCTGTGATTGAAACTGGCCAANGGGGGGGGGGGGAAATGGGAAAGGAGACAGATGGCAGACAGCTCAGCTTTTTTAGCCTCGACTGAGCTGATTGAGAAGTGGGAACACTTTCACCCTCTCATGAAAAATGATATCACTCTTTCGTTGAAAGTCAAAACTTAGTTTTCTAACATTAAAAATGTGACTTTTCCAACTAATCAAAATTAGGGTGACATCAGGGATGTCTTGGCAAAACAATACTTGGTACTTTGCCAAGGAATGAAGCTGCTCTGAGAAAGAAATTAAAATGCAGCTAGAGGAAGAACAATCAGAACAATAAAACGAAACATAACCAATGGCCCCTGGGGAGCCCAGCAAGATCCACACATGCTTGTGCTGAACAGTGGGCATCCCAGCAAAAGCAACAAGTTGATTGCCAGGCTCACCATCATATTTGCACAGTGGTGTTGCACACCAAGCACACAGAAAGCCCAAGTATTTTACCATTAATTTCATGGGTGGCTTCGGACCACCGAGACACATAGCCCATCCCCTGAGTTTAATGCTAGCAGCTTCACCATGCCATGTACCAACCTTGCATGGAGACCTAGGCAGGTCTGCCTGGAGGAATAAATCAAATACTACTTCAGTTTTCTCTGTGCTGGTGAGAAGTTTGAGAAAACCCATCCCCTGTGACAATACCACCAGCTCCTCGGTCACCATGTGGCAGCTGAAGACATCCCCAGGGGGGCATCATGAGCCTGTGGGAACAGTGAAGCAAGTGTGGTGTCTCCAAGTCATTTAAAGTAATTGCCAGTACCCCTTGGAGTTGGGTTTACACAGGAGAAATAGGGTGGAGTTGGCGGGGGAACTGTGGCCAAGAGATGGGCAGGGTGAATTTTAAGTGTTTTTCAGAAAAATAGATGAGGTGAAAAGGTGTTATGAATAATCAGCCCAGGAAAGCACTGCCCCAGTACTGACTCAGGCCCTGCCACCACCTTGGCAGAAGTGCCCACCTGAGCTCCCAAACCCCAGAGCAATTCACAGATGGTGTCTGGTTCTGCAGATCCCCCTCTGTGCCCAGAGAAGCTGCTGGGGGGGCTGAATGCAGCCTGGAGCAAATTCCCTGCAAACCACCAATCCTCTACAGCCTTCCATGATACCGAGATCTCCAAAATTGTATAACTTTACCAGCACTTTTGCACCCCCTTTCCTCTCAGCTCAGCCTGGCCATTCTAGCACATTAGTCCTTAGCAAACCACATATTTTATCACTGATTTACACCAAGTAGAGTGAGATTTTCTTGAACTCCTTTGTGCCTATCAGCCTCCCAGTATACCCCAGTTCCCCGTCACCTTTCAGATGAGGAGCTCTGGGCTGGGTTTCCTGTGTACCCAGGTTTGTACCTGCCACCATTGCTGAGGCTTCCAGAGCCTCAGCCTGAAGCTACCATCACCACAAAAAGAAACTCTATTTATGGGCTGGTCCTGGAAAGTCAGCCTTGTGTATGCCAGCAGGGATTCAAAAATCGCAGTTTCTCACATCTCCCTCAAAGATGACACTGCTATTCTGAGAGGAACAAACTACCCCCCGGTTCAAAATCACCAATTAGGAAATTATTTTTAGCTTGTCTTTCTCTGTCTTAACACAGGCATGGATTACAACTGCAACCTGGCAGAAGTACACCACACACACACAAGCACATCACTACCAAAGGTATGTGCACACATAAGTGGCCACCAGATAAAAACATACCCTTCACTGCTGCAGTGATATACCTGGCCTCGATCAGGCCAATTTCAGCTCTCCAGCCCAAGGCTTGAGCTCTTACCTCCTTTTCCAAAGCAAGACACATCTGCCCTGTGGCCACCCCAGCTGCTACAGGGGCATCCCTGTGTCCCATGCACACAGCCAGGATGTCAACAAAGCTGCTATCTACACACAGGGAATGACATAGGGGACATTAACCCACATGTGCCCTCGTGCAGGTACCTACACATCCATGCACCTGTAGGCAAAATGTTGATTGAGGGACCACCAGAGAGTTGCTTGCACAGGCCAGTTGCCCAACTATTGCCAGGGGGTGGTAAGAGATTGCAGAAACGCCAGACACCAAACATGTAGCCAGTACTTTTCCTTCCCCGCATAGAGCTGACTGAAAGGCAGTATATACTGGGGGAGGAGGCAGAGACACAGCAGGACATAGGAACCTCTCCAACCCCTCAAAGTCTCCCAGCAGCCTCTACCTGCTGCCACAGGCACCGTCTGTTCATGCAGGTTAACAGAGGGACTGAGGTGGGGGATATTTCCCAGTCCTCCCGGTTATGCATTATGCACCACACACCTGCATCTTTGTTCTGAACAAAACATGTTCACCTTTCCTAGATGCATATTCACTCTGTTCTGCCACAATATGAACAAAAAGGAAGGTACACCAGTCTTGCATGTCTACATGAGCCATCTGCTTCTACTTTATTGATAAAAACCTGTAACAACAGCCAGCGTTCACCATAACAAAAAGACTGTTTCAAAGGTGTAGATGGATGTATGTGTGTGGATAATTTCAGCCCAAAATTCTGCAGAAGCTGGGTTTAATGCTTTTTTTTTTTCCAGTCAGATATCATCTAGACATTAGTATTCCTAACACAGCATATAATTAGCAAGAGGCAATATAATGTATGATCATGCACGTTAGCACTTAAGTAGAATAAAAATGTTTCATTGTCAAGTACACGAAAAGCTAAGAATAAACCTGTACCACTCTTCCTGTTGAATATCCAAACACCTTTTCATGGCATTTTTCATCTTTTTTATCACAGTTTTGCACTTCAAATCTCTCAATCACACAGAGCAAGTGAAATGATGCTCATACCATCCCAGTGCACTCACCAGTCAATACCAGACATTTATTAAGCAGATTGAAGGTACAATTTTCAGTGCAAATCTTTGAACTTTACAAAAGTGAAAAGGTTATATGATTTTGTTTCTTATAACCTCCACTTTATGAACAACTCTCCTTTTATAGATGTATGTATCATAAAAATAATTCAAATTCAAGCTCTAGAAGACTGACTTTTGCATTGACAGAAGTTAGGAACCTGACAATTTTATTAATTTGTCTGTATTTTTATTAAAGTGATTGATTTATAAATATATTTTGTGTTTGTACATCTCAGGCTAGGAAAGGAGAGACAAGATCTCTACTACTTGATGTATTGTCAGTCACTGGACTGAATTACTCAGAATACCAACTGGCTCACTACCTGCCCATGGTCTGTCCTGAGGACAGACCACAATTATAGAAAAAGCCCTCAAAGACAGATTATTCTACTACATACCAGGAGGGAGACGCACTAAGTGATCTTACAATGCTGTTCTCCAGCAATGCACCCCAGTAGCAGTGGATGTCCACTCGCAGAGCCAGTGCGGGGGACAGACCACCACGACACATGGAGAAAAGAGGAGATGCACACACACCTCAGCACCTGCATCTCCAGTGTCCAGCTGTGAGTGCAGCAGTGAGACAAAAAAAACTGTACCTGCCAGAAATATAATTCCAATACAGAAAGAAGGCAATGTGTACTAAAAATAACTCATTGTATACAGCATATTTAACTCAACAGTCAAGTATATATTGAGATGTGCATCATGCAAATGCCTGGGGGCACTCTACCACAAAAGTCATTTTTATATATACAAACATAAATACCACATGATAGTTAAATGCTAAATCTACCAAATGATTGCTTCATTTACTCTTCTTGACACACAAAAATCTCTGTTGGAAAAAAGTCAATGAAGTTACATCTGAGAAAACAGCCCAGCAAGATAAAAAACACAGCAGTGCCAGCAGACAACTACAGCAGAGATGTGATTCCGGAAAACTTGTGGTTGAGGTGCCACATAGTGACAGCAAGAGATTGGAGGACAGGTTTTACCCTGAGCACCATGAACATAAAATATTGCTACCAGGCACAGACCTGACTTGAAACAGATTTCTATGGATATTAATGAGAAGATGGAAGATACGATGATGGAGATAGCATGAAGGAAAAACACCCGGAAGGTGTTAACAAGAAACAACAGGGATGAGGAAAGCTGGAGAAGTTATATGATTTTTCCCAGCTGCTAATGAGAGAAATTTGCAATGTTCTCCTAATTCTCAGAAATTAAGGGAAAAGGAAGTATTTGGCATGATAAATGCCTTCCCTGTCAGTTAAGGATAATTAATTGTTGTGAGACTCAGGAAAACATTCTGCTTTTGTCTGAATCCTGAATCCTTCTTCATTCTTCGCCCATGGCCAAGATCAGCTTTTCGTCTCTCATTACTCAATGAGATCAGCCCTCACCAGGTATGATATTACAGGGAATAGACACCTCCAGAGTATTTGGTATCTATTTGATGATCGCCCATTACAGCCAGGAGGAAACCTCAAAAACCAAGGAGTGATGCCCTCACTTCCTCAAACCTGCAGCTTCCTCAGGAACTGCAATTTCTGTTAAATCACTTCTGTTAAGTAAAACCCAACAATCTGCTTTCCAATTTTCTGATGAGATGAGCAACTAACATCTATGAATGGAGTTTCATAGCTCTCACCTGATTTTTGTGTTTCTTCAACTTATTCCAGCCTCTGTTGCTGAATGCTTACTGGATGCAACATGGTGGCTGTTGCACAACATTGTGCAAGACCATAGGACTAATACAGCCCACCTGCATCACTGTCAAGCAGCACAGATTTCCTTCATCTGTGGTACTTCATAGGATTCAGGTTTTAAGCCCTTGTGATAAGCAATACCCAAATCCCATGCAGGTTCCCAAATTAGGATTGAAAATGTCTCAACACTGGACTTATATCTGCCTTCTACAAGCATTGGGGTTTCCCTGCTCTGTGTGTAAAGACCTGTCTAGTGACAGAGCTTTGCTCAGGTTGTTCAGCTCTGCAGCAAGATATCAAAATTTATCCTCTCATGAGAAACTCAGAAGCAGAAGTGGAGGGGGGGGAATCTCACCTTCAGCCTTCTATTTTGGGGGAGCAGCAGAGGGAGAGCCCAGCCCACAGCTCTCTGCTTACACCCTCGTTTGTACAGATGGCTTGTGTGGAGAAGAGATTGTAATGCTAGAAGAGATGAATGGTATCTACAAAATTCTTTATCCAGGCTAAAGTATCGACCTATATCTGCTTCATAAAGGTGAAAAAATATGAATAGCTGTGTGGGCTGAGTGGGAACATCTTCCTGCTGCCAGCTGGCAAACAGCTTAGGGATTACAGCATGAGGATTAATAGTCTTTGTCATTTGTAAGTGCAGATGCTAACCTTACTCACATGACAGACTGATCTTTGGATTCTGTGCCTGTTTGCTGTTCCGGAAAGATGACCTTGGGCTGCTGCGAGAGATAAAACATTTACACATTTGTTTCTTAAGGCCTACAGTGTGGGCTGCAGGAAGATACAAGCCATTCCGCACAGAAAACAACAACAAAAAAAAGCAGGATGGGGAAACCTGTATGCCTTCAGCAGATCTGGAGGAATCATACCGAGAAACTGGGTTTCAGCTCAGGCTTAATGCCATTGCAGCCCAGCTGTCTGCTTTCTGCAGTACAGGCCAAGCAAACTCCCAGCTCTACAACAGCACAAGTACACAGAGAGCCTTCCCTCCTGAGCACCTTCCTGGCCACTGCTTGGGGTTTTTGCTTCTTGCACAACAGCTTGTTAAATCTGCACCAGATTGCAAATAAAAACCCAAACCAGCTATGCTGAATTATCCTGTATGTCTTTCCAAGCTTTAGGGTCTGCCAGCTTCTGGCTGCTTTTATCATGGAAGAAGATCAGCTGGGAGCCAGCATCAATGCCTAGGGTATAAGAGTGTATTTGCTGGGGTAGAGCACACTGAAGGGAAAAACCTGCCTCGTTCAAAGCATGTACTCTTCTACAAACCCTGGCTGCTGCTTTTTTTCCCCTCAAACCATAGCTGCAAACATCACACTTAGCATGCAGGAGCGTCTGGCAGCTTTTGGTTCTGTGCATCCAAGAAGATCTAAAGACATTCATGACTGAAATTCAGTCAACTTTGTAAAGCACCAAATAATTTATTGGGATCTGCAACCACTAAAAACATATGCAAGTACTGTCTATGTGCCACAGGAGCCACACACCCCACATTACCCTGCAAGGGAAACGCAGACAAGCCACAGTCACAGGAGCGATCAGGCCAAGCAGGGTCCAGGTAATTAAAGACACTGGTAAAAAGGAAACCCAAACAAATCAAACAACACAGATCATCCAGTTAAAGCCTTTACAAACCAGCACCTCAGTAAGCTATCGCTGTAGCTCAGTGGGCTAAAAGAGGTACTAATATCTGTGCACATCAGTTGAAAGTCAGCGTTACTACAGGGAATACAAAGGTGGTGAGATCATTCTGTTCTGTTGTTGATATACATTATAAAGAAAAAAAAAAATAACAGCACAAAGCCTAGCAGGACAGGGACATGCTGGCTGGAGAGAGACCGAGGATGGAACAGACTGCAACTAGCTGAACGACACTGTACAGATAGAGAGATGTATCCAGAGTACTTGCCCATAATATTCTGGGCTTATGCCACTGCAGTTAGCTCCTTCCCACACAGTGGTTTTGTGGGCTTTCAGGCTATTTTTCCCCCCTCAAGAGAAGGACTCCAGACAGTGGTGTCAAAAGGGGATGGATTATCTTAGAAAACAAGAGTGTCTTGGGAAACCTCCAAGCATTAGGACTTGCAAGCATTCAGGCATTCTGAGAACCAGGCTAGCTGTTGCTTTCTAGCTCACTGAACTCCTCATGGCCCTCCCATGATTCTCCTCTCCTGGAGCCCCAGAGATCCATGTGAATGGAGGCCATGAGACCACAGGGCCCCAAGTTTGCTGATAACCACTGAGAGCTAAGTATGAGTCAAGATTCCCAAGGAATGGAAATTTTTCTGGAATTTACTCGTCGGCCACTTCCAAAGGAAACAAGGGGTTAAAGCAGTGACTGAAAGAGCAGTGATATTTACATTAGAAAGACCATGAGAACAAGCCCAGCCTGTATCAATATTAGCAATAACTAATTCAATCCTGTCAATGGGAAGAATTACAGGAACTCTGGAATATGGGGGAGCTGCTGCAAAACCTTAATTTCACAGACAGATAATACTGAACAGAAAAATAAACCACAAAAGCAACAAAAATCCCAAAGTGCAGCTAGCATGTATGAACAGTCCTAGCCCTGTGTACATCCCAAGATTCCTACATTCCTCCATTGCTTCAGGAGGAACATAATGAACCTCGCAAACGCTCAGGCAAGGATGTCTCAACAGCTTTAGCAGCACCTCCAAAAACCCAATGCTTCCCTTACCTCAGCCTTTTTCCCTTCTCTCCAAATTTCTGGTAAAACACCAGGCCAAAATGACATTGCAAGGGCGCAGCAACCTGCTTCCATTTGTGATCAAAGTGAACTTGTGAAGTTAGAGTAAGTGTAAAAGCTATTTTCATTTGCTTGCCTCTGTCTCCCAATACCCTACATGGTAACCATATATTAGAATTCAATTCCCTTTATGCTATTTCTTCAGAAAAGATGTTGACATGAAAATGGCATGAAAGTCCAAAAACTGTTTACTTCATTATTTCCAGGTTTACTGCTGAAACATTTTAGCTAAGGGAAAAGTGTAAATTGATAATCATTAAGCATAAGCAACACTTTGCAAGTTCAAGAAGTTATGAAGAGAATCTCAATAGGTTTATTATACATACACACCCCAGATAATAAAATTACTTACAAACACTTGTATATACATTTTATGCAGTTCAGGAAACAAGATACAGAGATTGGAAAACAGTGAAATCAGCAAATGCACCTTTTGAATTGGGCTGTTTCCTCTACTTTTTTTTCCAGAAGAAAATTACATGATAAAGAAACATTTCTATTCTTCTGGTTACCACTCAAGTGCTCATTTTCTTGTGCACTGGTAATACATCAGCATTAACAGTGCAGTCAAAAATGTATGTTTGCTGAGCTGTATTTGGGTTTGATCATGCTTTGTGACACAAAGCCCCAGAAGTGCAAAGCAGGTATTATACCATCTTATCTAGGCAACGGAGGATAACCCTCCTGCATAGGTTACCCACCAGTCTCTCCGGAAAAGTGATGCTCAGACAGGTAAGTGATAAGAATATATAAAACCATGGCCTGTAGAATAATTTGTCTCACCTATACCAGAAGTCCTTCCACACACAGATTATTCTGTCTGCCTCATGAGGACAGACAAAGCCTGTGTGTATAGCACCAAGTGATAACCTGCGTGCATCACACTGCTACCCTGCAGCGTCCGGCCAGCCTGAAGGTGATGCAAACCAGCACCAAGGCTCAATTTTGGGCAAACAGCCAGTGCAAAAATTTGCATTAGATTTGCACAGCACTGTTGAAGGAAAGGAGACAGTTGTGGTGCAATAGGAGGCAGAATTTAGTGCCAGGTCTCAGTAAATTACAAAAACAAAACATGCAGTGATTCTGTACAGACAAATCTTTTCAGCAAAATATTTCCTGTGTTTTGTTAACATCAGGAGGAATGGAGAAATGCCAGTCCTCTCCTAGAGAGTGCAGAGAATGGGAGATTGGGCAGCTGATAGTATTCGAAGATCTCAGCACCTTGCTGCCTACATACCATCACCCCACTAGAGGATGAACATCTTCTGCTGTCGCACACAGCATGGCAATGGCAACCAACCACTAAACTTTCAACAGACAGGTAGCAGACTAAGACCTGTCTCCTACCCATTGTCTCCATGACTTCAACTCACAGAAACAGGAAAAAAGATTAAAATGAAAAATGACAATATAGTCTGAAAAGTAACCACATAGAAGTGTCATCACCTCATCCAGCAAGCCTGTTCATTGCACTGTTTTCAGTTAGAGGCAGGAAGCATAATACTTTTCTTGGGCATTAGTTCAGCAGAGCCAGAGGAGTCCTCTGGATCCTATTCCTTGCCTGCAGGAGAGCTTGCTCTGAAGATGAAATTACATGGTGTGGCATCCTCTGCTGCTCAGTGTGCCAAAAACAGTCCCCTTTCAGATCCCAAGAAAAATTACAGGATAGCACATTTGAAGAAGAACCCTCAGCAAACTGAGGTGGGCTTAACTGAATCTCAGAGAAATCATGGACCTAAAGACTTCCTGTGTAATGCTGACAGAAATGCTTTTCTGCTTGTTAAAATTGAAGTTCATTCAAAGTAACACATGGACAAAACAATGATGCAGAAAAGAGTGATTCAGGCACAAAGGTGGATGTGCAGCTTGTTCTCATCTTTTTTGGTATTCGTGATGACAGAAGCCATGAACTTCAAGTAAGCATTTAAACATGCATTGTATAATTGCAATATAAAACCGATTCTAGTTATCTCTCTTGTGCAAACCTATGGCAATGCAGGCTAACGAGTGTATGGGATGCTTAATTAAAAATACTGCTAGTGTTTAGTCCTAATATCAGTTGTTAGTGCAGGAAAAGAGTAGTAATGTCTAGGCACTTAAAAGCTGACAGAGAATTCAAGAGTGCTTTCCCATGCTTCCTGAAAAGTGTATCATCCAGTTTCCAGTGGTATCAAATGCTTATTTCTAGGACTTAGGAACACAATAATAAGAGGGAGAGAATGTAATCTGCATGCAGGTTAGCCTTTCTGGGAGCTATCTGCGTGTCAAGAATATTTGTAAAGTTCATTAATATAAAAAAGGGGAGGGAGGGAAGAGAGAGTTTACCCCAGAAGAAAACAGCATTAAAATTATTATGTCTATGACAAAATGAACAGAACAATGATCAAGGAAAAGACTTTGTAGGTATTCCCATTGCTTCTCCCTAGGGCTAATTATTTGCATGTAGAAAATGCAAGATAATCTGGAAAGACAAGAACTAAACTTGCTTTCCAGACTTTGCCACCTTTCATATCCATGACTGCTGACCACTAAAAAGGTGAAAGTGTAGGTGACCTGTCAGAGCATGGTGCTTGCCATAGAATAGCTGTTTTCTGCTGACTGAGAACAAGGGAAGACAGCCCATAGTCCCAGGACCTATAGATTGCCATGTCCACTAGGACTCCAGCAGCGTGTGCCACCTGCAGACCTGTGTCCCCTTTGACTCCTTCATTTCCTGCCAATGACTTTGCTCTTCCTCTCCGCTGCTGTTCTGACCCACAGAAATCCAGCCGATCATCTCTTTGCGCTTCATGCTGCGTCTGTTGTATATGGAGATCATTAGAGTGACCTCAGAGAGCTGGAAGAGAGCAACCTGGAAGATGAAAGTTTCCTTGTAGACAGGATTGGGTTGTCCTTGACGGATGGAGGTCTTGCAGCGAGACATTTCCTGGCCCACAGAGTTGAGCAGACAGAGCTTTCCATAGGTGTCTAGACAAAAAGAGGAAATACGTTTGACACAGGAGACAGATGAAATGAAAGCCCCAAGTGGTGAAAAACACCCAAAACACCTCCAAGTGGAGCAGCTTTGTCCATAGTGAATAACAGGAGGGCTGGACTGTTCTCCTTAGTAAAATCCATGTCATGAGAAGCAGTAGGTGAAAGCACCTTCTAGATTTCCTCATATTCAGCTGGAGAGATGAAACGAAAGAAACTGATGCGTGCTTCAGCCCCACTCTCTTGGCAAGAGCAGGAAATCTGGTTCTCAAGCCTAGCAAGCCTGTCTAAGACCAACGGAAACTATAAGCATCACCGGGGATTCTCTGTGTGGAGAATGGCGTGTCTGCACCTCCCCTTCCTCTCCTCACAACCAAGCTTTGTTGGAGCTGTCTTACCAGGGCTCCCCTTGGCTGCACTTGCCTCTCCACCACTTTCCTTTGGAAGAAGGCTTCTAAGACCTGTTACTTGAGATAGCAAAATAAAAGGGTCCTGAAAAAGAGGGAAAGGAAACCTGCATACACAGTGAAATTATTTGATCTTGGATGATAGTTTCAAGGCTTTTTTCCAGACTCTCATCTTATTTTTTTCATGGGCTCAAGGTCAATTTTATTCACTATTTAAGCCAATACACAGCCTAGTAGAAATATGGAAGGGATGGTCCAAGTCAGTGTTCCCATATACCCACCCTTAAAATTCTTGCTGCCACCTGTATTAATCAGTTCACCTCGATTTATCGTCACTAATACTGTGTGTGGTCTCAGGTAGTGCTCTGTGGTCCCAATGGTCCACAGACCTAGCTCAAGTTTTCACCTCATTCTCCATGTGATGATAACAGACCACTTGGCTTGAAAATGCCCTTCCTAACTCCTTTTATAATCTGTCCCTGGGTTTCTGCAAGTGAGTATTATTTCAGAGTGTGCTGAAAATAGGAAATAGAAAACGAGCCTCTGTCTCTTGTCTACAGCATGTCTATCCTCTTCTGTTCCCATTTGATGTGCTATTTTACGCACTTATCTACTGAGCAACACAAGGTGTGAAATTACACTTCAGGTGTGAAAACACTTCTGTGTCTCCAAAGCAAGGCTCTCTGCTCCTCTCAAACTGTTCCACTGAAAAAGCTGTCAGGAGACTGACAATCGAGGAGCAAATTGTGAGCCTGCACAGCTGTACAGCTACCAAGTTACTGCAGGGAAAGTTCAGTCCAATCATTAGCTGGAGGTGCTAGCTTGGCTCCCAGCGTAACACTGGAGAAGTATATCTCGCCAACAAAGAATGACTCATTAGGCAGAAAAGCAGATCTCTGACATGAAACAGTTTCCTAATTATACTTGGGAAGGAAAGAACTGCTTTATCAAGAGGTGGACTAATTCCGAGAGTAATACTCAATGTTGGCTGTGCTGAGGGACTGAACACCATAGCCCAAAAGAGGACTCTCTTCTAGCTTGACTCAAGGAGAAACCACACAAGATAACTACCAGACACAATCTCTTGCAGTGCTCATAGAGATATCACTTTGCTTTGCACTGACAGACCATAACTTGCACTGAAGCATTCCTCATGTGGAAGTCCTTGTTGCTGGTCTGAGGCTGCAGGGAAGTCCCTGGAAATAAAAATAGGTGGGGAGTAGGGGTTTTATGTATTTTTTTGGATGTGTTCACCCTTCTTTTTGGGAGGAAATTATTTCAAAATACTGAAAAATCTCCACCAGGCTGATTTTTAAATACAAACAAGCAGCTAATTCATACGATTCAGTTCTGGGCACCTCAGCATAGGAGAGATATCGAGGTGCTGGAGTGAGTGTAGAGGAGGGTAACGAAACTGGTGAAAGGCCTGGAGAATAAACCTTACAAGGATCGATTGAGAGAGCTGGGATTGTTTAGTTTGAGGAAGAGGAGGCTGAGGGGAGACCTCATCACTCTCTACTACTGCTTGAAAGGGCATTGTAGAGAGGTTGGTGCTGGTCTCTTCTCACGGGCAATTAGCGACAGGACAAGAGGGAATGGCTGCAAGCTGCAGCAGGGTAGGTTTAGGCTGGACATTAGGAAAAAATTCTTCTCAGAAAGAGTGGTCAGGCACTGGAATCGGCCACCCAGGGAAGTGTTGGAGTCACCATCCCTGAATGTGTTTAAGAGTCAATTAGATGTGGTGTTGGGGGATATGGTGTAGGGAAGATGGCTGGACTTGATGATCGCAGGGGTCACTTCCAACCTGAATGATTCTATGATTCCCTGATAAAATTTTAAAATTTTAGTTTTAAATTGAAAGCTTACATTTTCTACATAAATTCAGTACGTACATTTTCCAAACCAATCCCATTTACAGGCAGAAAGTTCTTCCTGATGACATACAAGAAAGGTGAGTACTGAGACCCAAGAATTCAAAGAGGTGAGACCCTCTCTATCCGCTCCTGGGTCAATACCTCTATTTTTCTCTAGATATGTCACTGGCATCACATCACTTTCCCCACTACTGTCTGAGAATTATTTTGCTGACGGTGAGGGTATTTATTAGGGATCGCAGTAGGGGCTGGGATTGGTCAGCAAGGCAGAGCTTTTGCATGGAGCAGCACTGGAAAGATCCTGACCCTGAACCCCTGGCAGCTCCTGGGAGGGAGGGAGGGTTAACCCAGCTGTGCTGTGGCAGGGGATAGGCTGAGTAGAGAAGAAGCACATGGCCAAGGACTGCTACAAACACCTCAGCACTATCCCACTTGAGAACAATAATGTGCAACTAACAGCAAACAGAGTATTTTTTTAGCTTACCTTCCTGGGCTACTTCAGGGAAAGGTCACCCACATATGCCTGAACCTGGTTTTCTGAAGAGATGGGAAGAGAATTGAGGTCTAGATTTCCCTCTCAATAACCCTTGCTATCATCCTTCCTTCTGATTGCTGCCAGCATTGACAGCTCAAGTGCAATTCATCACACCTAACCACAGGCATATATGTTTAAGCAGCGCTCTACAGAGACAATCAACTTACAGTCAATACCATCAAAGCAGCATATGACGTAATTCAACAAAAATCTAATAGACAATGTCACCGTTACAGATGATTTAGGTTTTAAGACTAAAGTAAGTACCACAGATAAAACACCTCATCAGATGCTGTTTCATAGAAACATAAAATGGTTAGAGTTAAAAACGCTTTAAAGATCATTGACTTCCAACCCCCCTGTATGGGCAGGGACACCTCCCATAGAGCAGGTTGCTCAAAGCCCCATCCAGCCTGGCCTTGAACACTCCCAGGGATGGGGCATCTACAGCTTCTCTGGGCAACCTGTTCCAGTGCCTCACCACCCTCACAGCAAAGAATTTCTTCCTAGTATCTAATCTAAATCTCCCCTCTTTTAGTTTAAAACTGTTACCCCTTGTCCTGTTGCTACACTCCCTGATAAAAAGTCCTTCCCCATCTCTCCTGTAGGCCCCCTTCCAGTACTGGAAGGCTGCTATAAGGTTTCTCCAGAGCTTTCTCTACTCCAGGCTGAACAGCCCCAGTTCTCTCAGACTGTCCTCATAGGAGAGGTGTTCCAGCCCTCTGATCATCTTCCTCTGGATCTGTTCCAACATTTCAGGATGTCCCAGTTAATTTTCCAGGCAATGAATAGATTAATTCCTTGCAGCCATAAACTCTAGATGTCACATCCCCAGCTTTTCAAAGTGAGGGGTAATATAGCTGGCTTTAAACAAAACCAAGCACCAATCTACCATGGTCTCCACTAGACAGAAAGCTTGCTCCAAAAAGACCGTGGCAACCCAGATGGAGGGCCTGTCCAGAGGCATGTCTGTTCAGGCCTCTGGCTGCAGTGAGTGCCTGAGCCTGAGCCTGCTGCTGCCGAGGGAAGGCAGCAGGGAAACAGCCTGTTCTCAGGTGGAAGTTCTGCTCATCGTGGTGGCTGAACTCAAGGAGGAGGTGGAGAGACTAAGGAATATCAGGGCATGCAAGCAGGAGATTGACTGGTGGAGTAACTCCCTTGCATGCCAGAGGGAAGGGTGCCGGGGGGACGCACTCCTGAGTGTGGTGAAGTCCCTGCCCTGTCGCTGCTGGGCAGAGGTAGGGGACCAAAAAGATGAGGAGGGTTGGAAGCCAGTCCCAGTTCAGGGTCAAGGGCAATACCCTCCTGTACCTACCTTGCTTCACCAGCTGCCCCTCCATAATAGGTTTGAGGCCCTGGATCTTGAAGGAGAGGTGAGGATGTGGTGGCCCACCTATGAGGTCAAATAGGAAGAGGCAGTTGACACCACGCCTCAAGACTGCCTCCAGTAAGAAAGAAAGAAGAGTAATTGTAGTAGGAGATTCCCTTCTGAGAGGAACAGAGGCCCCAGTAGGCAGAGTTGACCCTTATCATAGGGAAGTCTGCAGTTTACCTGGAGCCTGGATCAGAGATATCACCAGGACGTTCCCCAACCCGGTTCACTCGATGGACTACTACCCATTACTGATATTCCAGACGGGTAGGGAGGAAGCTGCATCACATAGTCTGAGAGGATTGAAGAAAGACTTCAACGCCTTGGGACGGCTGGTGAAAGAGTCCAGGGTGCAGGTTATTTTCTCTTCCCTCCTTCTGTTTTCAGGCAAGGACATGGGATGGAATAGAAGGATCCAGTCTGTAAATGCCTGGTTACGAGACTGGTGCTACAGGCAGGGCTTTGTGTTCTTTGACAATAGCTGGTTTTATAAGACACCAGGCTTAACAGTAGTACATGGGTAAGGTTTGTCTCACAGGGGCAAAAGGGTTCTGGGACAGGAATTATCAGGGCTCATCCGTGGAGCTTTAAACTAGATATGAAGGGGGATGGGGCTGTAGCTGGGCGAGCACCAGTGGGGCAGTGCTCTAGCACTGATGAAGACCAGACGACCTTCCAGGCCCCTAGGGGGAAATCGGTGTGCTCAGCTCGCTCCCTGAAGTGCCTGTACACCAATGCACGCAGCATGAGGAATAAGCAGGAGGAGTTAGAAATCCATGTTTGGTCAGGAGATTATGACCTCATGGCCATTACAGAGGCATGGTGGGACAGCTCACATGACTGGAATGTGGTTCCTGTGTGACCTGATGTAGGTGTTCCTGCTCTGGCAGGAGGATTGGACTAGATGATCTTTCAAGGTCCCTTCCAATCCCTGATGTTCTGTGATTCTCTGATTCTGTGATGACCAATGACTTAATCCAACAGAGATCAACATCAGCAAATTAGATGCTTTTTTTTTTTAATACACATCAGATCTGCTACACAATTCTGCACCAAGGCCCTGTAGAAAAGCCCCAAAATCTATACAGTACCAAGGTCAGTGAGGATTCTGTAGGTATCATCTGGGCAAGAATGTGCAGGATGGAAGGAGACTGCACTCAGGGCAGAGCTAATACCATGAGCCCTATTCATCCCCATGTAAACACAGATATAAAAAACTGTAAGTGGCAACTAAATCAGGCTGCTAATTCTTCTCAAATGCATTCCACTGGGTGCATTTTACCAGCCAAAAGCATCACATTTGCCTAAGCAGAAATAAAAGAGTAGGTGTGGATAATATAATTAGCATCGGAAATTTGCTTTGCAGAGCTGGTGTTTATGAGTTTGAGCTGTTATTCTGCTTCACTAGCTACATTGTGATTAAATTGTGATTTGCCCTTACTGCATTGCATTCCTTGCAGCATCTTTTTAGGTGTCTTATCAGGAAACACTTCCTAGCGCTTCTTGTGGTCCAGGCTGGAGCTCTGAGATGGAAAGTTCTCACCTTCAGTTGGCTTTGCCAAAGAAAATCCATCCCCAGATACTTGGTGAAATAGTGGACTACAGCAAGGAAGAACTTGAATATTTACTGAGGAATATATGTGTGAGAGCATCTATTCATTATGAAGGCAAACATTTTCCAGCTAATTACATGCTCAGGTTCAGTAATGGCCTCATTATTCTGGTATCTCAGCACTTTACACTCTTCAGTGTATTTACTTTCATGCACCTCTGTCAAGCACAAAAGGAGAAGAGAAATTACAGCTTACACTCTTTAAAATGCCTGAGTGCTCACCTTCTATTTAGGCACCTATCTCACTGACATGAAGAAGGGCAAGACCTCTTAATGGGAGTGTCTTCGACTGCAGCTTGCCTACGGTTACACAGAAGTCTGTTAAGAGGCATGAACAAAGTTTAATTTTGCCAAGACCTATTTTAGCACTGTATCCACTAAGCAATCTGTTCCATATAGGCTTTGGAACAGAAGTTGTTGCTACAGATAATTTTTACTCTAAACTCATCTTCATCTCTGGTATGAGTGGATTGAACGACGTTCATGTATACATAAAAGATCAACACCTCTGCATTTAAGACCAGAGTGAAAAGCCCTAAATCAAGGAATGCTCCAAGAAGACAGACACATTTTGGGCTGGTACTGCATGATCTTACTCCAGAGGTCTGGCCAAACCTCTCCTCATGCACACTGTTCTGTCTTCATAAACACTGCCCCAACCATAAAACACCTCTTGAGAGGGCTCATCTGCAAAGGCAATAATTTTATCTGCAGTTCTTCTAATGACCCATTTCTGTCATCATCCTAAGGGAACTAACTGATAATGACAACTCAGGGGAGTAATCAACCATAATTTACATAATTTATATATTCTCGGTTTTGTAGCTTGGACCATAGCATGCATTCTGCTTTCAGTTATCCTGAGCTGACTCATGAATAAAAACACTGCAATACAAAAGCATCCAAGCCTCTGCTTGAATTTATATTTAGAAAGGAAATAAACAACCAAAGACTTCTGACTGCTCAGGTCTGTGGACTGCAGGGTACACTACAGTGCTGTATGGACCTTCCCACCCACACTCCAGGCAAGCTAGCTCATTTCCAAAAGTGGTGTAACTGTGTCAGCAGGCTGCAATCCAGATTAATAACACCCATGGTAAAATAAAGCCTTGGGCCTAGAGCTTAACTTCACCCAGCTGGTGTGCCGACACTCCTAGCCTGCATAATAAACAGCAGCATTGTGTGGCAAAGCAGCCCCAGAGCTCAACTCTTGTGCTACTCTGTACAGTGTAGCTCCACTCAATGTCTTAGTTTGAGACCCAGAAGACCACTGCTCTCTTAATCAAGGTTTCACCTCCCCATTAAACCAGCAGTGGGGAAGGAACGCTCTGAACCTGGCTCACTGCAGCTAGACTGAGAAAAAAAAGTAGGAAGGAGAATTAGAACCAAGGTTTTCTTCCCAATTCCACATCATGAAAGTCTGGATTGGGTCAAAGGTAGCTTGTGACCTATTCTATAAAACATACAAGAGCTGAGAGCTTCCTACTACCATTGCTGAGGAGCCAGCTTTCCTTTCTCTATTCCACCAACTCTCTGTTGCTCAGATCTCCTCTCCCACAGCTGACAGCAATCACGCAAGGAAGAGGCTGGGTTCTGGCAGCTTTTACGACACGAGTCATCAGAGAGCAGACCAGCAGTACCTTTAACTTAAAAAGCAGCAGAAAGCAGTGTACTGCTCCCTGGAAGCACTGTTTGGCCTGAGGAGAGGGAATTGCCAGCATCAATGACTTGTTTTGTGCAAGGAGATGTTGCTGTAGGGAGTTGCCTGGAAGCAATGTGCTGGTCTCTTTGGAAGGAATGCTGCTTCCAGGGAGTCTCTCAGCTCAGTTGTTTGGTGATCCTTCTCTGCTGCCCCATGTTCACTTAATTTAACAGTGCTAGCCCTTGCCTGGGACACTGGCTGGACTGCAGAGCCAGTTTACCATGTCCCTATATTCTCTAGCCCTCAAGAGGTACAGCTTCTGTCTGGGTGTGCACAGCTAAAGCAGAACATAGACGCCTCTCCAGATGCACAAGGTGACTCTCCTCTAATAAGGGCATTTCAATATTTCCCAAAACTTACATTGGACTTTATGCACTGCTGCTGCCTTGCATAAAAGGGGATCTTAACAATGCTTATAAATAGCTAAAGGGCGAGTGTCAAGAGGATGGGGTCAGGCTCTTCACAGTGAAGCCTGGTGACAGGACAAGGGGCAACAGACACAAGCTGGAACACACGAAGTTCCATCTGAACATGAACCTTTGAGGGTGCCAGAGCACTGGAACAGGCTGCCCAGAGAGGCTGTGGAGTCTCCTCTGGAGACATTCAAAACCCGCCTGTCCGGCCTGCTCTGGATGACCCTGCTCTGGTAGGGTGTTGGACTCGATGATCTCTTAAGGCCTCTTCCAACTCCTGCCATTCCGTGATTCTGCCTCAGAAAGGAGGTGGCAACATTAACCGAGAGCATAGAGGGCATGAATACTCACCCTCTGCTTTTTTTTTTTTTTTTTTTCCTTATTTTTTCATTCCACTTCGTGGTCTGATTGGGAGCAGTTAAAGAAAGTGACCTGTTCCTTTGTTCTCCGGGAATGAAACAGGGATAATAACTTTGTTTCCCTCAGAACAAGTTGATAAATAAAATCCACTAATGGCTTTCAAGCACTCTTATATCAGAGCAGCAAATACCACATAAGGATCATAACTCTTCTATGGGAGCATCTTCTGTACTTCTTGGCATTGTTAACTGTGGCTCAGGTACATGTTTGTTTTCAGACAAGTCTTTACTCCAAGAATTTCTCCTGTTCCCAATAGAAATCCTGATAGCTTATTCTCTCCCTCCTGTCTTTCCTAGCATTAATGCTATTGTACTTGGTTAATGGGGTTAATATGCTGCTGGTATAATAATGATCGTGTACAGATGTAATTATTATGCATGACTAATTCTGCAGCTGCTGATAAGCTTGGGGGACTTTTCTTAGAATATCTTTACAATAGTCCTTCTCAAATTGCATTACATGTAGACACAAACCCCAGAAGAAAAACAGAGGAGGAAGGAACAAAGTCTGGTCTAGAGGAGAGCTGCGAGGAGAGAGCTGCACCCAGCAGAGTAAATGATGAAGATTAAACATTATGTGGGCAGAGACCATTTCTCTGTTGTGTGTTTATACACTGTCTAGCATAAATGATTACTAGTCAATCACTATAGTCCAAAGGTACTACTATCATGACATAGTATGTAACTGGTTATAAAGTTTTAAAGGTACGCCTGCCAGTGGTGTAGGCTTCTCTTGGTACTTGTTGTATAATAAACATCCTTTAAACAAACACACTGGGGTTTGTTATAAGAAGATACAATACTACAAAATATGAATGCCTGACAAAATGCTAGCACAAGTTAATGATTTTTACAAGAACCAAAGAGAATGAGGTGCACAGCACACAAGCCATTAGCACTAAAATACCAAGGGTACGCAAAACAAAACTGTAGATGCTTTTCTGCATGAGGCTTTTTGGCACACACTGACAATTTACGGTCTGGTTCTGCAGCCATACTCTTGAGTGCTCTTAAGTGCTCTGAGTGATAATAGATCTATTCGCATGAGAGGGCATTGTAGACTCAGGCCTATAACTCAGCATGTTCCCCAGAACAATACCTGGACACTTATCCTTGACCAAAATATCCTTAAATCCCACATTTTTTCAGGCAGGCAGAGATGAGCTATCAACAAGAAACTCAAGGGCAGTCAAAAGAGACTTCTGGGCCTTGGGAAAAGTAGTTAAGGGGTCATGAGCACAGGTAGTGTTCTCCTCTGTCATCCCAGTTGCAAGGAAGCACAAGGAAAGTAACAAGAAGAGCCAGCAGATCAATACCTGGCTCTGAGCCTGGAGTCAGAGGCACAACTTTGGTGTTTTTGAGCACAGGAAGGTTCTCATGACACCAGGCTTACTGGAGACAGATGGGTATACGGGTCTCAAAAGGGGAAGAGAGCCTTTGCACAGTAGTTGGCAGGCCTCATCAAAGGGTTGCCCTTCAGATTATTACCCCTTACTCTATGATTCTATATGTGATATGAAGAGAATGTCTGCAAGGCTTACTTCTCTTTAAGCTGTCTGGCTGTTTTCTAACACAGCTATTACACATGTAAGTACCCATGACTTGAATATTTACCTGACTTGGTTTAAAGGCTTAAGTGAAGGAGATGTGCTCAGGAAAAACTGAGATGTATACAATCTTCCTTTTCTTCTCCAGAAAAATATTTGTTTTAGCCTCTACAGTCTCCAACACCTAAAATCGACAATGTCCCAGCCTAGTTCCTTCTTCTGCACACAGTGAAATCCCTGGGCAAGGATGCCAAGGAGGGAGCATTCACACTGCAGAAGACACTGAGCTCACCTGTGCAGGACTGCAGGTGGCAGAGAAGAGAGTTGAGGTGGACAAAAGCACAGCTGGAGAATTTGCTGCCAAGCAAAACTCTCCTGTCATTCCTCATATCTGCAGCTGTCAGCAGCAGACAATACTCAAGCCACTAGGCTGCAACAAGACCACATATGGGTACTGTATAGGCTCCGTGCATGAAGAGCTGGGAATGGAGATGGATTCTGCCCATTGACTGCTCTCAGTCTTAGCGTAAATACCTGCCCTGAATAACAGTTTGGGCGTGGTATTTAAGTGTGCCAAAGCGCTATTGTATATGAAATACCTGTGATACTTCAAAGAAATAAACCACTCCCTCCGAGCCTCAAACAACAGAACCCCAGATAGGACACATCTGAGAAAACACAAGAGCTGTTCGCTAACTCTCCAGAAAGGGAGATAGCAGTTTAGTTTTCACCTAGTGAAGGACTTATCAAGCATCTCATTCAGCCACCAGCATGTTTCAGACAGTAATGATCAGATCTCACAGCATTCCTCTGCAGGAGTTACCTGTGAAATGCTACTCCAGCACCTGACATAACTGCTGGTTTTCTTCTTTCTTTTTAACTTCTTTTAATCTCAGCTTCCCTGAGGTTTCCTTTTCTCCCAACACTACTGGGAACTTCATAAGCACAGAAGAACAATGAAGAATGCAGAAACAAAAATGTGACTTGAAATAAAAGAAGCAGATTGTGATGGGTTCAGAACTTGACTGTAATAATCTATTAATTTCTCTGTTTCACCTAAAAACTGATCTAACACTGAGAAATACCAGTCTGACGATTCTAAAGTTGCTCTGGATACAGAAAGGATGTGAAGAAACAATTCAGGATAGCCTTATCAGCAAAGACAGAAGAACTGTTCTGAAAAAAATGTCAGGACTATTATTTTGGGTGGCTGACAGAAGACTTTGACCAGCTCACCAAACCAATTAAACTGTTGCATAAACACCAAACCAATGTGGTGAAGCCCACCTACACAGAAATGGAAAATTCAGGCAAAATTTAAAATTAAAAGTCTCTCAAGGAACACATCTTTTTTCCATATCCTGATGCTTTTCTCTTCTCAACAACAAAACCAAAATGCCCATCAGGTTTAAAGATGTTACCAACCAAGCTACTGCACTCCCATGCACTCATCAGCTAAAAAGCTGGACGGGATGTCTAATCAAGGCAGCAAAACTTTCCCGTGCTGAAACCTAACCTTTGCACACATGGCTAATCCGCCAAACTCCATCCCACTAGAGGGCCCAGAACACAACTCCCCAGCACTCACAATGGGTTGCTCAGGTTACTGCAACACATAGAGCAATACAACATGCACCCAGGACATTTGTTGGAAGAATACCAAAAAAATGTCAGTAACTTGGTCATGATATTGCAAGTAGTAACCTGAAAGGCAATCATTTGAGTTCTGTGCAGTGAAGACGTTTCATTTATGGGAAAAGAGTGGGCATTACAGACACCTAACCCAGACAGAATCAAGATAACTTGTGCAGGGCCTGATTTAAGAACAGAAGTGCTGCATAATCCACATCTTTAGGCAGCTAAGAGACAAAACTCTGATACCACAGGTATGGAGATATGAAAACATGCCAGCAAAAAACTGCAGAAAATTAACATGGACCTATATTGGGACTACTTTAATTTCATTTCTGAGAATAAAACTTTTAAATACAGCTACACTGTCGTGTATATAAACACAGGTGAACTTGCTTGGGAGAGCATGTGGTAAGACTCTTGTCTTAGTCTAATTTTGCTTTAAATTACTAAAAAGGTCCTAACTTGAAACCCTTTGAAAAAACATGTACATACAAACAAGAACGTGTCTTTAAATAACTCAGATGGAGACCTATGCTGCCACAGATATTACAAGAATAGCTAGGGCTACACAGACTGGGGTCATGTGCTTTCCTGTTGCATAGACCTGCCCTTAAGTCTCGAGGGACTGTCTGATGACACAGATTGTTTCTGTAATATACTGAAGTATAGTTTCATGGAAACTTAAGTTTTCAGGTCCATATACTAAAATATTACATAAATATTTTTCTAGCGCTGGGCCAAAGAGCAGAGCATCTTGCAAATGCAATCTTAGCATTTTGCAAAGCTATTTGACTAATCCAGTGAATGCAAGGAATTGTCAACGATGATCAACTTTGACAGGCAGACAACAACATCACAAAAAGCAAACACACCAACAAACAAAAAAAAAGTGTTATTTCATGTTGTCATTAGCTGCTGGTTCAGACAGGAGGCAAAAGGACAATAGCAGATGAATACAGCACTGCCACCACACCCCTGAATGAGGCACCCCAGCAGCAAAGCAGATAACAAACACTATGGCTGCATGACCCATCTATATTAGGGACATTAACACTGTCCACCCACTATCCTTCTCAAGGACTAACTACAGCTCAAGCACTTATTAAACCTACTGTAAGGCAATTTCTATTTTTTCCTTTCAGTATGGGAGGAAGGGAACTCAACTGCTGTGACCCAGATCAACAACTCTTCTGCAGAAGATTTTCTTGTGCAGCAGAGGAGGACTGATAGCAGCAGGTTCTCCAAAGGGCCCAAAGCACCAGGTCACCTAGTGCTCAGCAGCCTGGCAATGGAACTAAAGAAAGTATAGTTCTGGGAAACAGAAAATGGCGAAAGGCAGGGCTTCTGTAGGTCTCATGAGAAGTGCTCCTTTGTCTTTATGAATCTGCTCAGAATTACTCTGTGCTTTGGGGATAATAGCACATTTTCCATAATCAGATGTTGTAACAGTATATGTAATAAAAGAGACACTCAGGGATTACTGTCCCATCAGCTGTGTCTTTGTATGATTGCCTCCAATTATATTGTAAAATTTATCAGCAAGGAAACCCATCTCAGACATGACATAACTGAATATCTTGAGGAACAAAATAAAAAGCAAATTTTGACTCAATGGTGTTATTTAATAGCAGTGAAAGTACTTACCAGGTGGCTTATTAATTGCAAGGTTTCGGAAATGACTGCCTTTGATCATCTCCACTGACAGCCGCCCCGTAGTGGCATTGTACGACAATCCCACAAGCAGCTCTGGCACCCCTCCATGCGACAGGGACTGTGTTGAAGAAGCGCTATCACTGTGAGAGACTGCTGACAGACTAAGCTGAGAGTCTGCACTCTGCAGGGAAAGAGCACTGAAAGTCTCATCAGGACATTTCACCACCACCCTCCCTTAATTTATCCTGTAGCCTTGTTTGGTAAGATCTCACTTAAGAATTGACAAAGACTAAGAATTATGATGTGGCACCGAAAGAATCAGAGCATCACTTTTATGAAAACACATCTCTGAACTTTTTCACCTACATGATTTTGTGCAGGCTTGCTAGCTCAGCCTTTGTTAATAAGGTACATCTTTGTGTAAGGAAGACATGCCCTGTGCTTCCCCTTACTGATAACTTTTAAGTGACAGTAGGACAGATCCACGAGTTGCATTCTAACAACCCTGAATAAAAGATATCAGGTACAGCTTGTCCAACATTCACCAGGAAAACAACTTTATGGACTCCGTATTTCTTTCATCAAACTTACACTCAAATTACTCCTTGGCTCCAAAACCAATGTCACCCTCGCTTCTTCTTCCCAACAGATGTTGCTCAGGTAGAACAACTGCTCTCCCATCATCTTCTCTCCAATCATCTTGTGCACCGCATAGAGGCGGAAACGAATGGCATGGCTGCTTAACTCCTCTGGCTCCAGCTTACTGAAGGTAATTTTATCCTTGAAAATGGGGATGGGTCCTCTCTGAACACTTGTCTTACCCCTCTGTTTCTTGCTAGGCATCAGGACTGTGTGCACTTTCCAGGTGTTCACACCACTGCGGTCTTTGTCTGGGATACCCTTGGCCTCCAAGACAGTAACTACTAGCTTTTGACTTGAGGCTTTATAGTTGAAGATGACATCTAGCTCACCACATTTACAGATGGGCTCATGAGCACGAGGATGAGCTGGCACACTGCTCACTTCATCATGTTCCTGCAAAGAGAATGAACAAGTAAAACCTCCATTGGTGTTCAACTGCCTCTGGGATCCCAACTCTATTTAAAAAAAATATTTTCCTCACTTGTGCTCTCAAGTGTAGGCAGTTGCTCTGCAAAATGTGGATACAACCGTTTCTTACTATTACTTTGAAGACAATTCAGTTAAATCTGCTGACTTTTTGGATATTTTGTTCTGTTGAAAAACAGAAAACCTAAGTACTGTGTTCAACTTAATGGGAAAGGAAATCACCATGTCAGAATTTCTTGTAGGATGGAAATTCCATTTCTACATGCTACCCAATAATTCAATACTTTTCCTACAGCTAAAGCAACGATAATCAAGGAAAACAGTCTGATTAAATACATATTGATTCTTTATTCTCCTTTTAAATCTCCCTAGAGAAGCATCTGTTCCTTCTGTTCAGTTGGGATAGTAATACTTTCAGAATAAAAATTCAGAATAAACAATCAAAACTTGTGCAGACCAATTCACTCACAAATTTTTACCTAATTTTAAAACAAAAATCATCTTGATAAAACAAGATAGAAAACATGGATGTTCACCTTACCTTTTGATGAGTGGGTGTCTGCGTTTCTGTTCAAAAGTGCTTTTTTATCTTAGAGCTAGAATGTGCTTCATGTGATAAAGGGGTTGCTATAGCAATCAATGATTTGTATTTAAACATGAGTATACACTGTACTAGGGAAAGATTTTCAGTTAATAGCCAGAAGGTGAATTAAGGCCTGTCACTAGCAGTCTGAATCACCCTCCTCCTCAAACATTTATCTTCTTTCGCATTTCAAGTAACACTTCTTTTCAACACAGGATTCTCATTGCTTAGAGTACAGATGATAGGCCATAGGACTTCTGATGTAATTCCCTTCATAAGTGTCTAGGGTGGTATGTGTCTCAAACAAGACCTTGGACAAACCTCAAAATTTATATCTCCTTCCTGTGAATCTACTTTTCAAGTGCTCAGATTCATCTGCCATGATGTGTAGAGCTCCTGCTTTCCATATTTTCATAACTGTTTAAGGGATTTTTGCACATGAATACAAAAGTCCATGTGTGCTCATCAGTAGCCGAGGTCAGTCTCT
>VZTM01024773.1:299591-349675 GCA_013400555.1 Jacana jacana | reverse complement strand
CTTGCTCCATGGGACTGCCAGAAAAAGCTAGAGAATCTGGAAAAAGCTGTGTCCTGCCCCCAAACTGGAGCAGCTTCTTTGTGGTACTAACAAAGGCTGATGGTTGGACAAGATGATCTTAGAGGTCTCTTCCACCCTAGACAATTGGATGATTCCATGACTCCATGATAACAACCCAGGGTGCAGCCAGCTCGGAGCCCCCAGCCCACTCCCCATGGCATGGTGTCCTGCACCCCACATTCCCGCACCCTCCCCCCAGGGCTGTGGCCATGGGGACCCCCCTGGGGACGCCATGAAGAGCCGAAGAGGAGCCCAGAGCTGGCACAGCTCAGCGTTACCTGGCAAGAGGGTGTCCCTGGGGCCGTACGGAGTGTCGCGGCCGAGGCTGGGGAGAGCCGGGAGGAGCGGCAGAGCCCCCAGAGCCCGGGCCAGCAGCCGCGGCCCCAGGGCCAGCACCCGGACCCTCACCTCCCGGCAGCAGTGGTTGATGAGCCGCAGGTGGACGCTGACTTTGGTTTTGATCTTTACCAGGCACTTCACCATGGCGGCAGGGGCAGCGCGGGGGTTCTGCGGGGACTGTGGCGGGGCGCGGGGATGGCTGCTCTCCCCTCCGGCACGGCTGACGCAAGCCGGGCCGGTGCCGCTGGCCCCCCGGGCCAGGGCTATTTTGGTCTCCCGCATTTCCACGGGACCGAGATGAAGTGAGAGGGAAGAAAAGCAGCTGCCGGCAGGGCGAGAGCTGCCGGGGCAGGGGTGCTGCCGGGAGCCCCTGCCAGCTCCCGTGATTTATTGAGGGAGGTTATTTAATGCTCTTGCTGCTTCCCAACAGCACGTCTGGAAGGTGGCCACCGGGGGTGACCCTGGCTGCAGGGGCTGCCACGGCTGCCCCACAGGCTCCTGACCCAAAAACCAGTGCAGACGTCGGCCCTGGGCTCCCTCCATGGAAAGAAAGCCCTTTCCTGCTCGGAAGGTGCTGTCCCCTTGGGTGAGCAGTGTTTCTGGTGCTTCGCTGTCACACCAGGGCCCCGTTTGGAGGAGCAGAGCCAGGGGGGGCAGGACGGGGCTGTTGGGGACCTCCACAGCAGGGCTCACTCACGCTCCCGTGGCTCAGAGCCCACAGGGCAACCTCCAGCCTTTTGCTCAATCTCCAATTTCATCTGAATTATCACTGCTGAAGAAATTCTCTGCTGCTTTGCTTCTGCGCCGGAAACTTCCACCCCCACAGCCCGCCTGGGCTCAGCCAAACCGGCCCCCAGCACCTGGTGACATCCCACCCTACCAGGGATCCTGGGAACACGTGGCAGGGACCTTCCCTGCCCTGGCATCCCCACATCAGGGACTACAAACACCAGCTGGGGACATGTGTGTGTGTCTCCTGTTCATGGGTGTGTGTGCACAGGCGTGTGCGTGTCCCGGCTGTGCCAGGGAGAGCCGCCCCGTGCCCTACCTTCCATGATGGAGATGTGGACGGCTCTCCTGCGGGTGCGGGGCACGCTGCTCAGGCGGGGGCCGTGGGTGATGGAGGGGCAGCTCCGGCTCGGCACCAGCCCTGCCCTGGGGAGGAGAACGGGGACGGTGTCAGGGCCCTGGATGGTGGCAGAGCTCTGCCCCCCGGCTGCTGCCCGCCTCTTACCGGTGAATCTCGGGGGGCTCCCTCTTGATCTTGGCACTGGACTCCATCACCTCCTTTGCGACGCGGCCACTGCAGCAGGATGAAGAACAGCAGCGTGAGGATGGGACCATGAGGGCCCCCCCATGGCACCACCGCACCCCAGCACAGCCTGGCCCCCTCCCCACCACGTGGGCCAGTGAGGGGTCTCCTCATGGATCCAGGGGGAAGTAGAGACGTATTTGCTGGAAATGAGGGTGATGGGAAGAGCAGGGAAAGGCTGGGCTGACGCCTCTGCCACCACTCTTTGCTGCTGCTCCTGGCATAAGATGCTGGGAACTGTGGGGGTCACCTCAGGCCATGGGCACCTGGGCCCTCCCATGCCAGCAAGGAGGGTACCAGCATCATGCACCTCCCAGCTGGGGATGCGCTGGGGTCTCTGATCCTGCAGAGATGTGAGGTCTGGGGTCCAAGGTTCTTGCTCCAGGGCCAAGGAAGAGCAACACCCCCCCCCAGGAACACCCCAAAGCCCCCCAATCCTCTCCTCTCCTCACTCCTGTCCCTCCAAAACCCTGCCGTTCCAGGGCTGGGGAGAGGGATGCCCACTGTGACACAGAGAACAAAGTGATGATGGCCTCACTGAGGTGGCCATGCCACGGTGGGAGGGAGGACCTCTGGTGAGAGGAGGAGCCTCAGAAAGTCCTCTGACCACTGCAGCCCCAAACTGCTCCCCAAAGCCCGTCCAAACGAGCATCCCCAAATACATCCAGTAACTGCTACTTACTGTCATTATTTACCTGTATCGGAACCGGCTTCCCTTGAAGAACAAGTTGCTGCTGGACACTGTCCGGACCTGGCTTGACTTCTCCAACCTGCAATGGCACCAGGAGCTGCGTGAGCATCCTGTGTGCTGGTGTTGAGGACTGACCGCTCTGCTGATGCTGACGTGGCATCATCCCCCCCAGGTGGACCCCGGCATCAGATGGAGGGAGCCATGAGCCACTGGGAAAAGGCAGCCAGGCCAAATGACAGCAGCAGAGCCCTGGAGATGCCAAACACCACCAGGAGCGAAACAAGCCGCTGGCAGTGGTGGGGTGGCACCGGTTGGTGGGACATGAGCACCTGGACAGTCACACCATCACCATCACTGTTGGCAGCCCTCTTTGCCAGCACAGCACATCCCTGCCAGCAGCGAGTGCATTGCCAAGACTGTGCCCAGGGGCTCTGCTGGCAATGGCCTCCCCAGGGGCTGGAGGGGGGCTCTGGCTGCAGCTCACACCAGCTCACCCGGGGCCACCAGTGAGCACCTGCAAGTGGGACCTGAGCTGGGCTGAGGGTGTCCAGGTGGTTAAACCCCTCAGCATGCCCTCCACACAGCAGGGGTGCAGGACTCGACCTGTCCCAGCAGGTTGGCACTCGCCAGGGACAGTCAGGCCAGCAGTAGGTGACACTGCCGGGAGGGACAGTCCCGACTCCTCCTCATGCCCGGAGAACCCGTCCCTCGCTCCAGCAGGAGCCCGGCAGCACCTCGGCCGAGCCCACGGTCCACATAATCCAGCAGTAATTTACTGACACGATTAATCATAAAAAGATTTGTAAAGCAATATTGCAATTTCATTTCATGTTAGTGTAATGAGAAATGGAACCTGCTGATTGCGGCTGCTGATTGCAGTACTCCCACAGAGAATACATCACAGGCTTTATCTGGCATCTTGCTGATTGAAATAAAACTCATTAGGAAGCACAAAGCGGGCTATTTTTGAGTACCAACACGAGCAGGATGGTGAGAGCAAACCCTTCCACCTGGCACCCCCCTGGTTCTTGGGCAAAGCCCGGGACAGCCCCATCAGCCAATTAGCCACAGCAGAGGCAGAGGAGCTGACGAGGTGGCCGTGAGCCCATTGCTCCTGGGGAAGGCCAGGAGCAGAGAGATGCCCAGCCCGGGGGTCCCCCAAAGCCAGGCAGCTGCAGGGTCCCTCCAGCCACTATCCCCAGTCGCTCGTGGCTGCAGCCCAGGCTGTGCCTCCCCTCCCCGGCACCTTGAATGTTTCCCATGAATAATTAACTCCTTCCCAAAGAGCTCAGAAGCAGATTATTTCTGAAAGTGTTTCAGCCCTCCCCATCAAAAGGCAGGCCTTCCTGAAGGCAGGCTTTGCTGCAGCACCCTGGGGCGCTAGCTCTGCTCCAGTGGTCATGTGAGCGCTGGATTCAGCACAAACAGACCCCGTGAAGCCACTTTGAAAACCCATCCCCGAATATTAGGGCAGAAAACATTAATTCCCTCAGTTTTGCCGGTGCCCATCCCTGCTGGCTCCCACACCGGCAGCTCCTGAGCATCTGCCTGCGCCGGCAGGCTCCAAAAATGCTGCCGTTAACAGGGAAAATGGTAAAAGGCAGGTGCTGCTGCGGGCAGGTCCTGCTCCACTTGTTCAGCATTAAAGGTCTCAGCTCCGAACAATGCCGTTTGATTTCCTCACCACAGGTTTTGCCCAGGGGGCACCACTGCTTTTGGTGGCTGGTGACTCTGCTGGGGCCACTGGGCCGGGGGTGCCATGCTGCTGGTGACAGCCTGTGCCCGAGCCCCCGGGCGGGTGCCGTGTGGGGCAGCACCGACCCGCGGGGGGGACGGAGAACAGCCTGCCCCCCTGCCCTCCCCAGATGCCCTGGCACTTACTTGTAGAAAGCCTGGTTTTCTATCCCGCACTTCCAGAGGTGCTTGCAGGCTTCTGGTGTCGGGGCAAAATAGGTGAGAACAATTTTCTTCTCCTAGAGGAGAAAGAGGAGGGGTCGGGAGGGGACCAGGCCAATGGTGGCCATGGTGGGACACCAGGGATGCAGCTGGAGGACAGAGGAGTGGGGCTGGAGGACAGAGGAGTGGGGCTGGAGAGGGGTGCTGGGATGGGGCAGATCCTGCTCCGGAGCCACTCAGGACACGGGGAGAGGTCGGAGCATCAGCCCACATCCTGGCCCAGCACCTCGCACAGGGACAGGCAGCCGTGTGTGCTGGTGACCTGCCACCCACCGCACACCCCCCACCTGCCGTTTTCAATGACCAGAAACTCATGTTTTTTTTAAAAAACCAATCATGCTGATGGCTTGCACGGGAGCCAGCTCTAGCCAGAGGTTTTCGGTCTGATTTCATCCACCAGATCTGACCGAGGGGAACAGCAGTAACGAATGGCCACAGGAATCCCAAATGTGGCACCTGGTGGAGGGGGGAGCAGAACAGGGAGAAGCTGCGAGGGGTTCCGGGCTACTGGGCTACTGCTGAGGGCAGGGCTCTGGCCACGGCACCGCCTCGGGCTGACACAGCACCTGTGGGCTCCAATGCCCACAGCAAGGGGCCAGCGGGAGCAGGGAGGTGACTCCAGTGCTGCCACCGAGCTGCAGCCCCTGCTGCCACCCTGCCTGTGTCGCTGCACCACAGCACGGGGTGATGCCACCATGGGCACCGGGAACCTGCGGGAACAACGGCCACGGCTGCGCCCAGGGAGCCCCGCGGGAAGGGAAGGCACTCACCTCTTTCTGACTTACGTACAAATAGAAAGTCTTCCCTTCAAATTTCATTTTGGTCACCTCATTCCTGAAAGGACAGGGACAAAGGAAAGGTGAGGGACCCTCGCAGTCCGGCTGTCGGGGACAGCCCTGGCCTGTGGAGAGCTGCAGGTCATGAGCTGGTGTTCAGGGGCAACTGCCTCAAGAGCCCTGGTTTCCATCCCTGGGAGGTGCCCCGGGGCGGCGAGAGGAGCCCTGGTGCAGAAACCAGCAGCTGGAAATGGGGGATGCTCTGGGGTGAAGCTGGGGGTCAGAGTGGGGCACCCCAGAGCCACCGGGACCTCGGCACAGGGGCACAATGCCAGCCTTGAGGGACACACCAGCCAAAACCAGAGACCCAGCAAAGAACAATGCTGCCAGGGGCTGGGGAGGCTTTCAGGGGACTTGGTCAAGGCAGGGACGATGCAGGTTGATGTCAACAAACATAGAAAAGAAGTGTGGGGACAACAAAGGCAATGGGGGCAGCTCACAGGGAGCCCCGCTGCGGACTGACCAGCGGTGAGCTCAGAGGCCAGGGCAGGAAAGACCCTGGAGCCGGTGGGAGCCAGTGTGTGGCTGCAGCCGGGTTCCTGCGCTCCTCTGCAGGGGGGACAGAGCAAGAAGTGACACCCTGAGAGCACATCGCCAGGAGCTCAGTCTCAGGAGAGTCTGAGTGCAAAGGACCCCTTTTCTCCGCTGTGGGGGCTGCGCTGGTGCAAGTGTGTGTGGGACATGGGGTGGGTTCTCCAGCTGCTGCAGCACCGCCCCACTCCGTGTCCCTGCTCAGCTCCTGTCCCGGCTCAGGCTGGGCACTGGGGACAGTCCCCTACGGGCATGTCACCCTGTCCCACTGCCCGGTGAGTGCCAGGGAATCACCCAGCGCTGGGATGGGCAGGAGCCCACCCGTGTGTCTCCTGAAGGCGATGTGGGGCACTCGTAGCCCCAGTCCCACGTGTATCTGGTGAGCCAAACTGAGCCAAAATGAGCCAAAGGAGCCAAAACAAGCCAAAGGGAGCCAAAGGAGCCAAAACAAGCCAAAGGGAGCCAAAGGGAGCCGGGCACCGCGGGCTGTGCCGGGGCAGGAACTCACCACTTGATGAAGTGAACTCTCTTGTTTCCCTGCAGAACAACGAAACCAAAGGGAGTGAAGGCCAAAAACGCCGCGTTCCCCGACACGTCCTGGAAGACAACAGCGATCCCTCAGCAGAAAGTCACCCCAGCTGGGGAAGGTTATACACCACCAGTGCCCCTGTGCCCCAAAGGTGGTGCCGATGCAGGACCCTCCGTGCTGACCACGCCAGCGGGATGCTCCCATGGACCGTGACACCCCCAACACCCAGCAAAACCCACAGCCGAGTTACGGGGCAGCTGGTCCAGTGGCACTAACTGGGAGAAACCACAGTACAGCTCCCACCCCCTTACTGGTGAGGAGCAAAGAGCGGAGGCAGTGCCTCACCAGCCCTTTCACTGGTAATTAAAGCAGAAGATGGTGAAGCCCCGTTACACTTGACTCCCCTCGGAGCCCCGCACAGCCCGTGCAGCCGGGCGGCAGCGAGACAGTTTACAACCAATAATTAGTGTCATGTTCAGAGCAAGGCAGCAGTTTAGCTTAATCATAATGTCTAGACTCCAGGGAAGTAATCATTAACTGCACTGGTGTGCACGGACAAAACCAGGGATACACTCAGTTTCAAAAATACTATGAAAACATCCGTGGCCGATCAGTAATTGTTGGATTTGCCCCGACTTTAATTTGGCCGTCGGACCTTCCAGTGGCTTTTGAGGGATGCTGAGCTGAAGGGAAGCTGATGCCGCGCTCTTTCTGGGGCACTGGGCAGGAAGAGCAGGTAAGGAAGTTTCCAGGGTGGGTGGCAGAAGAGCAACACCCATTTGGTGTCTGTGATGTTTCCTTGGGGAAAAATGTGGCATTTGTGGGGCATCCGTGGGGCAGCTCTGCTGGCCCCTAGGACATCCTGTGCCCAGGATCTCCACTGCTCAGGAGCACAGCTCTCCCCCCTGCTCCCAGCTGGGCCCTTCCCCAGCCCAATCAAGAGACAAGGCATCTTCTCTGCCCCTTGCTTTCCACCCGGGGTGCCAGGTTGCGGTTACTCTGCTGGCACAGGGCAGGGACGGCCACCCCAAAAGCCAGGGCTGTGCGAGGAGCCAGCGCTGTGCTGAGATCTTCTGAATTTGAGCAGAGAACAAGTTGGTTTTAAACCCAAATTACATCCAAAATCCATCTTAACCTGTGAAGGGTGAGTGGCCACAAGCAGAGCGCCCTGAACCCCAACCCCGTGCCCTGCACAGGGCAAGATGTGAACCCCCAGAACCACGGTGTCTGAGCTGCAGAGCCCCGTCCTGCCAAGGAAGGGAGATTTGGGTGCATCCTCACAGAAACCACCCTGGGAAAACTTTGGGGAAAGGGAGAAGCAGGGTCTTGGAGAGGGACGTACCCTCCAGGTGGGTCCAGAGCCCCCCAGCCCCGCACTGACACCCCAACCCTGAGGCTGCAGCCACGGGACACCCCCTGCCCAGGGCAGGTCCATCTACCACAGCCGTGTATTTAAGCAGCATAATTCAGTTAGACGCCCCTTGGAGCAGACACTGCCCTTCCAGTAAAGCTCCCCCTCTGCTCTGCGTCCCCCAGGCCCCCGCGTGTGGCGGGATTAGGAAGGAGCAGCGAGAGCGGATGCAGTGACATCTACAGTCAATAAAAAGCATTTCAGAGAGCAAACTGGATTAGCGGCGGGGGAAGAGCAGAGCCATGGACTCTCTCGGGCAGATTAGTGCCGCTTTGTTTCTCAGACACGTTACTGACCCTGTTCCTGCCTCCAAATCACAGGCTTTAGCAGAAGATGATCAACCGCCGTCGTTTATAGCTGTCTGCGTGTGACAACGCTCTCCTGCCGCTTCCCTAGGGAAGGATTTCAGAGCATTCCCCCCCTGCTCCCCCGGTGCACGCACACCCACTCGGGGCTGGACTTTCAGGTGACAACTGGCTGTGCCAGGGACGGGGCAGCGACAGCTCTGCCGCCCAGTACCGGCTGGAGAGAGAGCCCAGCGCCAGGAACAGCATCAGAAAAGCTGCTTTACCTTGCAAGGGTGCGGGTCAACCCCATAGGTCTCCAGAGTCTGGGCTTTCCTGAGGAAATTCAGCTCTGAAGTAGCTGGTGTCTGCCCACTGCAGGAGAGAAAAAAGGGGGGAAAAACCCAAATATTCCACAGAAGATGCAAATGTGAAAGTCAGGCCTCGGCTGCAGGGTTTCCGGTCACCAATTGTGGCCCGTTCCCGTCACATCCCTCAGCACAGTCCAGCTGCAGCAGGAGCCCAGCACCCAAACCCAGCCCCTCCTCTCCTACCACCCCCCATTCCCCAGCAGATCCCACCCGCTGGGCCAGTGCTGCCAGGAAGGACCAAACCGGGGGGAACCTGCAGAATTTAGGGCTGGGTTTCCCACAGACAGTGCAGGCGCTTCCTCAGGGCAGAGGAACGGGGAGTTTGGCCAGGCCCATGGCACACAAGGGAGCTATGCTGGGTTTCTGGGGGGTTCCAACCCCGCTGTCCTCCCCGGGGATGGGCACAGGGCTGCCCAGTCATGACATGGCACCACCAGCACCGTGGAAGGACAGGGATTTGGTGATGATTTCTCCCACCTCCTGTCCCTAGAGCAGGAGGGGAGATGGCAGGGGGGATCTAGGGGGGACACAGGGGGGGTGGTCACTTTCCCCATTGCACTGGAGAAGATGGGGGACCCCCCCAGTTGTGCTGGCTGCGCCAAGAGCAGGAGAAACCCCTCGGCCTCCCCTGGGGCAGGAGGGACCGGGGCTGATTTTGCCGCATTGCCGGCCTGTGTTTTGATTTGCCTGCGTGTCCTGCAGCTTGCCCTTGACCGCTCACTCGCATGCTCCGTTCAGCGAGCTGAGGTGTGGGGGGGCACGGCAGCTCCTCTCGCAGGGAGACTTGTTGTGATGCCTCTACGCCACCCAACGACCTGCCTCCCCACAGCCTGCTCTGCTCGGCATCTCTGCTGTCACCAGCCCTGCCAAGGACACCGCTGGATCCCACCACACCAGAGCCCCGGGTGCACGACTGAAAATCCCAAACAGGGATAAAAATCAGCCAAGCATTCCCAAACCCCACTGCAGCCACCGCTCCTGCCCAGCCAAACCCCAGCCCCACCTCAGCTCTGACTTGTGGATCTCCGCAATTTTCCTCTCCAGCTTCTCTGAGTGCTTGGGGAAGAACTGGAACTTGGAGCTGTAGCCTTCTGGGTGCTTCCCTGGGTCATAGTCCCCGATCTCGGCTGGGGGGAGACAGAGCCGGTCAGGAACAGCAGCGCAACTGGTCAGGAACAGCAGCGCAACTGGTCAGGAACCAGCCCATGGTGTGTGTCCTCCACCCCGGCATCCCCAGCCCTCAGCAGCCAAGTCAGTGGCAACCAGGAGCAGGGCTGGGGCTCAGAGCACCCCGGGAACGCTGCTCCGACCCGGCTGAGCTTCCCATTCGGAAGGATCATTTGTAAAGCGTTAACTGCGTCAAATTAATTTCACCATTTTCTTGGGACCCCCCCGCCAGCAGATGGGCACTGTCCCGAATTTATTAACTCCTCAGGCTACTTGCTGAGAACCCACCAGCAGCTGGGGCTGCACCGTGCCAGCCCTGTGGTCACTGGTCCCTGAGTACCACGGGGACACCCTCACCCAGCTCCCAGCTGGGAGCACATTCTGCCCCACCTGGGGGATGCGACTGCGCCTTGAAAAAGTATCATTAGTTGGAAATCTGTACAGTGACATGGAGAAAAGCTCCCTCCTCCTCTTTACCTGCCCCTGGGAAGTGCTGCTGGGCACAGGCTGCCCCAGTGGTGCTGCCGGGGGGGGTTGCCTGCCATGGGATTGATTCCCCCCCCTCCCCCGCCTCCCAAAACCTGCCTCAAGGCTGGATAAGAGCAGCCAAAGGGGGTCTGTCCCCAGGACCCTGAGAGCACTCGAGAGAACCCCGTTTTTGAGCTCAGGACTCATCTGCCCTCCCCTGGGCAGGGGCTGATGCAGCTCCGATCCCTGTCCCCGCGGGACGGGCAGCCACCGCCACTGGCACTTGGCTGGGGTTTGTATCCCCTGCTGGGATGGGCAGCGATCCCACAGCTCTGCCCATGGGCATGAGAGAACCTTGCTCTGATTTCATTCCCTCCAGCCTCAGGTCCTGAGTGAGATGGAGATGAGGAGACATTAATTTTCATGTTTCCTGATTAAAACACTAAAAGGGGGGGATCACACCGGCACCGCGAAATAACTCAGAATTGCTTTGGGGCTGAAAGTTGTCTTTTTGGCTTGCTGGGGCACGTCTCACCAGCTTGTCCCAGGGATGTGGCTGCAGGGACCGGGCAGGGCACCGAGCCCAGTGCCCCTGGGTGGGGATGCCCACTTGCACGCCCAGCATCACAGTGCCAATGGCTTTTCCACCGCGCCAGGGCCACCAAACAGCCCGATGGACCTCGCTGAGCAGCACAGTGAGCATCACTGGCCACCTCGGTGCTCTGTGTGCCATGGGTGGTAGAGGCTACAGCAGGCAGAGCCCTGCCAGCAGGAAAAGGGGCAGGAGGCAGAAGGTTGTCAGAGGTTTTCCCGTCTCCTGCTCCCAACTCCACCAGCACCTCTGCAACTTGCTGACAATGGCAGTCCCTTTGCCAAGGCTCGGCAGCAAGGGATGAGCTTTCCCAAGGCCATCTCCATCCATCCTAGCAATCAGCAACACCGCTGGTAGCCCCAGAGCCCTCTGGGCCACTGCAAACCCCAGTCCTGGCTCTTGCTGGAGCTACTGCTGGCCACGCACAGCCCCTGGGACAGAAGCACCTTGTCCCAGGGTTGCTGCTGCACCGGGCAAGCACCAAACTAGAGGACAGGGGCTGGATTAGCCCAGGGGACACCTACAGGGATGATGCTGCCCTGAATGCGGGGGACACAGCTCGGGGAGCAGACGGCAGTGCCCACCATCAGTCCTCGCCCGCCTCTCGCCCAGCGCAAGGCACAAGCAGAGCCGTGAAGTAGCAGCAGCCCCGCACCGGCGGGACGACATTTGTATTCTAGGTGCAGTGATCTGTTGTAAGTGAAATAATGTAATCAGTACTTAGCATGAAAAGCAAATTTATCTTGTCAAAAGGCATTACCTTGAAGGATATAGGCGGCCAACAAAGCGGCATCCGAAGTCTTGCAGAGGAGACGGCCGTGGTAGAGATCCCTTTTTATCTGCAGGAAGACTAAATACCTGAGGACAGAAGAGATAGTCCATTTATTAAGCAAAGTTTAAATTACCTAAACAGGCAATTTAGATGTGGAACATCTGCCCTGAGACACTTGCACTAACATTTCTCTGTGAGCAGCCCACTTTACAAGACATTACGCTTGCGAGGAGCGAACAAGTGCTAATTAAGGGGCTGTTCCCCGGGTCAGGGCTGGGGCTGGGGCTCTGATCTCTGCCTCCCAGCCCCACTCCATCCCCAGGGACATGGTACCTGCCCCAGGGCTGGCACCGGACCCTGGGGGGGCTGACGGAGATCCCTCCCCACTGGCATGGCCACCGCAGCAGGGCAGAGCTGCTGCAGAGACAAAGAGCTCCCTGGGGCCAGGAGATACTGGGATGCAGATTCCCACCAGGGAAAACACTGGAAAGGAGGAAACTCATAGGTAAGGGGGTGCCATTCCTGGTCCCCTCTGCCCACCAGCCCCTGGAGTCTCCTGCAATTCTTCCCCGTTTTGGGCACCGGTGCCCAAAGGCAACTGTAACCGCCTTGGCCTGTCAGGAGGCTGGGGGTGCCCAGGGATGATGCTCTGAAGGGGGTCTCATAAGCCCACTAGCAACTGGTGCATGTCCCAGTCCTGCACCCTCACCCTAGCTGCTCAGCTTCCCCATAACATGCTTTTCTCCTTCCCCAGCTTTCTGTACCCTTCCAGGTCCCTGCCTACATCCCCCTTTCCATCCTCCCCCCAGACCCAACCACCTCTTGCGCTTGCCCATCTCCATCTCCATCTCCATGCACCACAGCCCAGCCGAAAAATAAACTATGTTGGAAAATTACACATTTGAATAAATATAAAGCCAAGCAGCAGTTCGGGCTGAGTCATGTGGCGAGGCGCTTGAGGACACCTTTTGACAGTGAAAGGTAAGTCACAGAGCTGGGGGAGCAGAACAGAGCGCTCAGAAACCTGCTTCAATAACCAGCCCCGCACTCTGCAATAGCTCAGTCACGCTTCAGCTTTCAAACCCGTATTTATGGTGAGATGAACCACTAATTTTCACAGGTAAAATATATTAAAGAGAAATCCGGAGAGTAAAGTGGCCTCGGTCCAGGGAGAAGTGAATTTCAAGTCCAGGTTTCAGCCGCAGTTGCAGGCAGCCAGCAGGGGCAGCCGCATGGGGACCCTCAGATCCTGACCCCAGACAGCCACAGCCTGGGGCTGCAGAGCTCCACACTCCCAGGGCACAGAAGGGGACGGAGGTGGCTGAAGCCCCAGTTGGTGGCGGAGGGACAAACCCTGCTGCTGCCCAAGCCCACTCGCGAGGGGCTGGTGGGGAGACCCCAGCACAGACCTCACCAAAACCGCATAACCGAGAGGGTTTAACCCCGCCGATCCCCTCAGCCCCCCCATGTGCCCCCCATGTGCCCCCCCGTTCCCTTTGAGCAGGGAAGGGCTGCAGGTCCCAGTGGGTTTTATGAACACACCCCATTCAGAGGGTGCCAAAGAGGTTTGCCAAAGCCTTCCCCATGCCTTGGGAACATCCCCTGGAAAAGGCAGCTTCCCGGGCAGCGCCAGGCTGGGGCATGAGGCTGCCTTGGAAAAGGGCATTAAAGACAGGAAACATTCCTGAGGGAAATATCCCCCAGCCTCCCCGTGAGCCCCCAAAGCCCCTGCCCTCCCAGGGTAAATCCTGACCCGCATTTCAGTTCTCGGGGTGCCCGACAACCCCAGGGGTTTGCTGAGCCCTGATTGAAGAAAAGACATACAATTAACATACTGAGCCCTGAGTAAGGAGAAGGCATGCAATTAACATACTGTGTGCACAGCTTAGTGCCCACCTCAGAGCCCTCCTTACCCAGAGACGGGGCTGAGGCCATTTCTCATTTCGATGAAGACCTGGTGGCTGTGTGGGGCTGGCCCCCGGGAGCAAACGCTACCTCTGCAAACTAAACCATGGGATCCTATAGAATCATCTAGGTTGGAAGCGCTGCTGTGGGTCCCCCAAAACGTGTTTGTGTGAAAAACCAGATCAATCATACCCAAGAAAGCTCCTGCAGAGGTTGTGCTGGCAGTGCTGGGGGCACGGGGACACTTTGAAGAGGTCCCACAAAGGCACACAGGGCTCTTCACATGCTCCTCCTAACCTGCAGCCCCCATGGGAGGTCAGACCCAGGGAACCCAAACTTTCTCAAGCCCACACCCAGTCCATACCCTTTTCATTACCTTCTCCCCAACAAAACTAATAATCATTTGCAGCAAGAATGGGCAAAGGCCCCAGTGGGGAATGCAGAAACCTTCAGCAAAGGCCCCAGCCCGGCCGGCTCAGGCACAGACCGACCCTCTCCCCTCTGGGGGGGGACAGGGGAGGGCACTGGGCTGCTGTGCCCCAGAGATTCACAGTCTACGCTTTTTTTCCCCCGAAGCTGCAGCAATTTCTCAGCGAGTGCTCTTCACGTCCTTCCTCCTGGCAGGAAGAGTGGCACAAAGAGCCGCTAAAGATAGAAACTGGAGAGAAGCACTGTCAGGTCTCTGCAGCGCAGTTTATCACCCACTTCTCCCAGAGCCTTCAATGCCCCTTCACATAGAAGGGAGGTGGCTAATTGCTTCCAGGGGACAGCAAGGGATCCAGGGACACTCCAGCCCATCCCCACGGACCGAGCACACGTGATGACACCCCGAGTGAGGGACGTGCTCGGGCAGTGGCACTGACGGCTGATTCGGAAGCAGCGAGAGCATTGGCAGACCCACCCTCGCTGGAGAGCTGCAGCTCCTCCAGGAACCCACCTCCCCGCACTGGCTGGGACTGAGGGGTCCCAGCTGGAAGGATAGATTTCACGGAGCTGTGGGGACATTCCTGGTGCAGCCCAGAAGCTCTTGCATCGGCAGGATGGTTCAGGAGCCATGATGGACATCATGGTGAGCAGAGCTCTACCCAAAGCACTTTGCCCTGGGAACGTGGGTTTTGTGACCGACTGCAGCCAAAGACCACGTCAGTGGGTTTGAACCCACAGCCAGCGCTCCCTGCCGGGTTCCACACCCCAGTGAAGCACAGCAGGGACTTCCACACTTCTTCCTCCCAGCTGGGACAACCCAGAAACGTCCGGGTTTGCTGGGGAATCCAAACGGCTGACACGGAGCTCGGCAGGGTGTGCTCCCGCCCTGGCCCAGCACTGGCTGCCCCATGGGATATAGAATATAGGGAACCTGGCGGGGTCTCACCTGGTGATCTCCTCCTTCAGGGCAGCGGGGTCCGTGGGGTAAAACTTCACGCGGAAGCACATGGTGAAGGGAGGTTGGGCTGCAGAGAGAACAGCAGTACCCCTCTCACCAAACAGCAGGGTTTGTCCCCTTCCTTCCTGCCTCCCAACAGCCTGTGGCACTGCCTGCTGGCCACACCACCCCTCCCCACTCACCAGGACACCCCCAGCACCCACAAACCCCCCTTTGTGTGTCCCCATCATCTCTGCCCAGGTCTCCATCAGGGATGGTGCCTGTAGGATGGGACATCCCAGCTGGCTGCTATGGCAGCAGGACCGGTGGAGAATGATCCTGCTTTTGACCCACAGAACACCTTTGTGGATAATCAGAAATGGCCCTTTTTCTGGGAGATGTGATGGGAATCGGCCCTGGAGGGGAAGGACTGGGGAAAACGGACATACATCTGAAAGGGAAGGGGCAGAGGAGTCTGTCTGTCTGCTCACAGCAACACTCACCCCTCATCTGCTTCACAACCGACTTGGTGAACTCCAGCCAGTGCTGCAGGGAAAGAGAAGGTAATTAAAGCAGCTCGGTAACAAACGCTTTCCATTAATAACGTTGATTCTTTGGGGCAGAAGAAACAAAACACCCCACCCTCTGCCTGTGAGGTGGGAGGGGGCTGCAGCTCGGGATCCTACCCAGTCATTAAAATCACTCTAAAATCACCCCCTTCGCTGGTGCCACAGAGTTGTGCATGTGCCCTGGCTGGTGTGGAGGAAGCGTGTGGACTGGTCACCCGGAGACGTGATTTTGAAAGCCTAAAACAAGGTCCTGCAGGCCAAAAATGCACACCCACCTCCTCACAGGCTGGTGGCTGGTGGTGAGCACAGCCAGGAGGCCAGGCTGCAGAGATCGGAGGAGGCAGGAGAAGCCAGGAAGGAGAGAGCCCAGAAAACACCAGCTGGAGGGCACTGGTGAGGTGAGGGGGGGTGATGGTGCAGAGAACCCCTGAGAAGCAGCAGCATCACACACTCCCTGATGGCTCCACCTTAGCAAGGTGGGGAGGGTGTGGAGGAGGAGGTGGCTACTCCTCGGGGCAAGAAAAGCCATCTGAGTGTTGGTGGGTGCTCCTGGAAGGGGTAAGGAGGGAGCGAGGGGCTCAGACCGACCCCGTCCCACTGCAGGTGGCAGCGAGGGAGCAGGTTCCCAGCCCAGCCCGGCTGCTCCCCACAGCAGACACAGCAGAAGGTGCCGTGGGGAGCAGAAATTGTTGGTTTCGGTGGCTTCTACTGGTCAGCAGGAATAACAAGGGTGCTATGAATGGTTGTGCCTGAGAGTGCATTCACAGCACTGCTCGTTCACAAGCCTCCTTGGTGGCTCTAATGGCAAGCAGTGATTGAAGGTGTGTCTGTGAGGAACTTGGGTGCTGTGAAAGGAGCGTGGACAGTTTAACCCCGAGGAAGCAGCAGGACTTGCTCACACACAACTTGTGTGTGGCAATCCCAGAATGGCAAGGGTTTGGAGGGACTTCTGGAGACCACCCAGTCCAACCCCCTTGCCAGAGCAGGGTCACCCAGAGCAGGTCCCACAGGAATGTGAACAGGTGAGGTTTGAATGTCTCCAGAGACCCACCACCTCTCTGGGCAGCCTCTGCCAGGGCTCTGCCACTCTCACAGGAAAGAAGTTCCTCCTCATGTTGAGATGGACTTTCCCGTGCTCCAGTTTGTGCCCGTTGCCCCTTGTCCTGTCCCCGGGCACCACTGAGAAGAGCCTGACCCCATCCTCCTGACACCCACCCTTTAGCTATTGCTCAGCATTGATGAGGTCCCCTCTCAGTCTGCTCTTCTCCAGCTGAACAGCGCCAGAGCTCTCAGCCTTTCCTCAGCAGAGAGATGCTCCAGCCCCTCATCATCTTCATGGGCTTCTGCCGTACCCTCTCCAGCAGTTCCCTGTCCCTCTTGAACTGGGGAGCCCGGAACTGGACCCTGTGCTGCAGATGCAGCCCCACCAGGGCAGAGCAGAGGGAGGATGACATTCCTCGACCTGCTGGCCACTCATTGGGAGTCTGGTGGAACTCTGTCCCTTAGGGGAGGCTGTGCCATCCTGTGCCCAGACCTGTGGTAGCCTCCAAGGACACAGTGGGACTTGCATGGATCTGTGCTGGGAGCTGCTGGGTTCGACCAGCTCCTGCCGCGGGGCTCTCGTCTCCAGGCACTTCCATGTCTCGTTCCACTCTTCTCTGCCTGAGGCAACACACGCAAGTGTTTGGATCCTGGGCACAAAGCTGTCACTTGCCCTAATCTCAGTGTTAAAATCTGGCTCTGCACTAGAAACAGTCTGCAAACCCCGTGTCAGGAGATCTGCCTCCTCACCTGGGCAACAGCATCAAACCCTCTCCCTTTGCAAACACCCAACGCTTTCATCACTCACGTGGGGCTCAAGAGCTGTGTGGGTTCCTCCAGCTCACACATCCCCGCTGGCACAGAGGACATGTCCCAGGGCCGGGACACTGAGGCTGCCGCTGCCAGATCCTGCGTGCATCCCACCTTCCCCCCTCCCCAGGGCTGGAGCACCAGACCCATCTCTGCCCCACCAAGAGGCAGCCCTGTGGCTCTGGCTGAAGAGGTGGGAAGGGGCAGGGGAGACCCTCAGGGTGCTCAGGGGGACCATAAGTAGCTGTTCTTCCCATGGGGAAAGCAACAACCCCATCAGGCCACCTGTAACCCCTGGGCTTTGTCCCCTTCCCAGCAGCGTGGCAGGGAGAATGGCTGGGGAACAGCTGCCCATCACCACCCAAACTCAATTTTGGCCACTGGCCCCACACTCCACCTCTTGGCCACAGCAGCCAGGGCATGGCTGAGAGCACAGAGCTGCAAGAACCCCCACCAGCCAGCCCCAGCTCTCACCCTTTGCTTGTCGGGGTCCACGAACCGAATGCCAAAGTAGTCCTTCTCCAGCAGGTTCAGGTGGTGGCAGAGAAGGTCGAACAGGTACTGGCCCTTGGCATCTCTCTGCAAGAAAAAGAAACCCATTTACAGAGCAGCAGGAAGGGGGCAGTGGGGCTGAGGACCTCGGGGATGCTGAGTGGGTGAAGGGTCCGAAACCTGCAAGGTGGCACCGACGACAGTGCAAATCCCACCAACTTCCCCTTCCCCAGTGACATTTTCAGCTCAGAAACGGTCTCCTATCCCACCCAAGGGGCAGCCCCACAGCAGCCAGGAGCAGGATGCCATGGAGTGCTCTGGTCCCCATCCCGAGACCGGTGGTTCACACCCCGGTGAGACGCTGAGGCTGCCCTGGGCTGGGCAGGAGACCACAGCATCGGGCAAACCCCCACATTTGCTTGGACAACAATTGCATCTGGGTGGCTCTGGGCAGGTGAAGCTGCCTGGATGGAGCATGAGGCAGCAGAACATCACCCACCCCAAACACCACCCAAACGATGCAAGACACTCGGTATTTGAAGAGCATGAAGCAAACAGTGACCAAGGTCAGAGCGTGTCTGGGACTCGCCCAGCAGCTCGAGCCGGAGGGAAGTGTTGGGTGGGGAAGCTGTGAATGTTGGGGTCTGTTTCCAGGCAGATCAGTCACAGCTTTGCTGTGGTGATGACTCCCGTGGCCTCCCTCGCCGCAGACACAGCGCAGGTCACTGTCACCTCATCGCTTCTGCTCTCCCCCGTTACACACTCCTTCCCTGTTGCTCTGGCTCTACGGTGTGAGCCATGGGCTCACCCGCCTATTTTTAGCTTATTGCTTCTGTGCCTTTTCTGCTATTGAGCTTTTAGGAAAAAGCCTTCCCCGTCCCTTGGCCCTGGGGAGCTCCACGGATTTTTGCCTTCCCCAGGACCAGTCTGTGCCACCAGACCCTACTCTGGGGAGAGAGGGAGCATCTGGGCAATGAGAATTACAGCTTTATGAGGTCCTGTGGGCCAGTACAGCTTACAGACAGTGCTGGACTCAACTTTAATGGGGAATTTTACAGTATTATAGATATAAAATCTGATCCACCTCAAAATTGCTACCAAAATTTAATTTCCAGCGATGCAAAGACTGAGGCACACAATTTCAGTGCTGTTCCCCAGCAGTTCTGGGCCCTGGACACCATGGTCTTTCCTGTCTTTGGTGGGGAGACACAGTACCCAAGAGAGCTGGGGACACCAGTGACACCCACTCACACCCACCAGGCCCCCAGGACCCCCCTCACAGCAGGTCTGGACGTGGGGGTCACTGCTGGAGATGGGCTGGGTGTCCCCTCTGTCAAAAAAGATGATCGCTATTTGATCCAGAAAGGCTTTTCTCCTGGGTGAGACAGGTTTGAAGTCAGGGAGCCCAGAAGAATAATGCTCTTCTGGCTGAACACCTCCCCTGCTCCCCAGGACGTGCGGCTGGTTTGCAGGTCTGGGATTTACCCAGAGGGAGGGGGCAGCTGTGGAGCACTGTCTGCCCGACCCTTCAGACAGCAGCAGTTCAACTGCTCCCAAATTTTCCATCCAATTTATAACTGACCACTGCAAGGTTTTGCTTGTGGAGAGGAACCCAGATGCACCCCTGTAATTCATGGGCCAGTGCTCGGGGTGCATCCTGGGGCAGGTCTCACCCCCAGGGTGCTCAGCACCTACTGAGAGTGGGGGTCCTTCAGTCTGTGCCAGGTTTGGGATCAAAACCAGCATTTGATGTCTTTCTGAAAAGTTTAAACGGGGTGATGCAGTCCTGGGAGGCCCCCTCACCTAAGGACAGAGAGGGAAAAGAAGTAAAATCGTTTGGACCCCGCTTTCTGCCCCAGGGTCCCCCCCTGCTCAGCGCAGGCTGAGGGGGACATGCAGGCAGGGTCTGGCCCTTCAGCCGCCCCCCTGCTGCCTGCCCCCTGCCATGTTCTGGGGTCTGCAGAAGGACCCAGGAATGGGGGTCCTGCTTTACCCACAGTGAATGGGGACCCCTTTACCCTGCAGTCCATGGCAGGGGGTTCTGCTTTACCCCCAGTGAATGGGGACCCTTTTACCCTGCAGTCCATGGCGGGGGGGGTTCCACTTTGCCCACAGTCAGTGGGGGACCTGCTTTACATGGCAGCATCTCTGCAGATCAAAGGCTGTTGCTGACAGACACCGACGCCGCCTTCAGAGAACAGGGGTTTCTGTCTCCCAACAAACACACTTATAACACGTGCATTATCTGATCAAATAATCACTCCCCTACACAGGCCCTGCAACAGGGGAACCCCGCAGGTCTGGTATTAACCCCTTCCTGGGCTCAGCTGGGTGTGATAAGAAGCCTCTGGTGTTTTAAATAAGGCTGGTGTTCAGAGAGCCACTGAGTCCAGGCTGCCATTCTGCAGCAGATAAAATGACTTGCTCCTCCCGGTGCCAGAGCCCAGCAGGGCAGCAAGAAGGTGATGGAAGGCACTGGTCTGTTGGCACCTGGGCAAGCTGGGGCTACAGCAGGGTCATCCCAGTCCCAGGGGACAAATCCTGCCTCCACAGCGGCCGTAGAGGAGCCCGTCCATCCTGCCAGCCCTGCTGCTGCAGCGCTGGCCCTGGGCCAGCAGCAGCAGCTGATGGAGCATCCTGGGCAGTCACAGATATCTGCAGGGGAGCAGAACTGGTCACCCAGCACAGAGAGGGCTTTTGGGGGATGGGGGGGGAGATGGACCACACCAGGGTACGCAGTGCCTGCTCCAGAGGGAGCAGAAGGAAGGGGAAGGACAGACAGCCCTGCCCCGTGCCCAGTGGAGGGAGAACCCCAGTGCTGTCCAGCAAAGCCTGGCTGAGGGGCAGGGGGTGCTCCCTGAGCCCCACGCTCCCAGAAGGTGATGGCCTGCAAGTGTGAAGTCTCCTTTGGAAACCCTGCTGGCAACTGGGCCCCAACCCTCTGCCCCGGGGCCAGTGCCATCACAGTTGTACCCCAGCCCTCCCCTGGCTCCACCATCTCCATCTCCTGGAGCTCTGTGCTCATGGCATGGGCACAGCCGTCTGGCCAGAACACCAGCAGCCAACAGAGAGGGTCCAGAGGGTCCATGGGCTGCTCCCCAGGGTTCATCCCTGCAGCCTCCGTGTCCCAACCCCTCCAGGGCTGTCCCAAGCACTAGTTGATCTACAGATCCCAGGAGCGATCCCCTCCTCTCCCCTCCTTCCCCCCTCACTCACTCAACAGGGTGGGAGTCTCTCAGGCATCAGTCAAGGTTAGGGCAGGTCTTAAAAAGCCTCCTGTGGCAAGTGTTGGATGGGATGGGTCCAGGATGCAGCCAAGGGAGGATTTCTATGCCTGGCTGCTGCACAGCAAAAGGCACAGTGTTGAAGCCAGGCGGTGCAGCCGGGAGCCGGGCTGGAGCTGAGCAAGTAATGGTGCTGCCAGAGCCACCCCCAGCCCCGGGAGATGCTGAGACCACAAACAAGCCCAGCTCCCCGCAGGCAGCGAGTCCGTGCCAGCCCATCTCCCACAGCTCAGAGCTAGAACATCAGGAACTGTCTCTGCCTGCTCTCCTCTTGGGCACATCCCCTCCCTGGGAGGAAGAGCAAAGCCTGCTCCGTACCCCACCGTGGTGTCCAAACGCCCCAGCACTGGAAAAAATGAAAGATTCCCATTTCCATACCAGGTATCAAAACTCCCATTTCGGGTGCCCCTGGCCACAGGATGCCCTGCATGCTGGACCCTCACTGGGCTGGGGTGATGGTGCTGGACACCCCCTTATTGCTGTGCAGGTCAGCAGTGCTTGTGGCAGCCCCACAGCCACAGACCCACTGGAGAAGCCACCATCTGGGCACCAGCTCCTCAAAGCTTTGATGCCTTGTGGCCAATGCAGGATGGGCCCCCGCAGAGCAGCTCCTGCGCAGCCCCTGGGCATGGCCACCCCGGTGCTGCCCAATGCTCAGGAAGCATCCTTGGCCCACACCCCAGAGAGATGTGATGCCAGTCCACTGTGGGAACAGCAGACATGTGGGGAGCAGGAGGGACCCCAGGGCCACCCTCACTGGCCAAGTCCCCTTTTCCATGGCTCAAGGAGCAGAAACCTGGAGTTTGAGAGCAACCTGAGCCAAAGGTGACTCCTTGGGCTGGCAAAGCCCTTGTCCCCTGGGAGCCCACCTCACCCCAGAGCCCGCCCCTGTGCAAAGATGCTCATTTAATGAGCTGGGAACAGGCAGGTCCTCTCTGCTGCTGCTCCCTTAGGGAAGGCAGATATGGATGGCCCTGGGCCATTTCCCTGCGGCTGCAGCATTGCCCCCCAGCTCCCACCCCAAACCAGACCCTTCTGCAGCACCCGCTGGGGAAACAAGGCTGCTCATTCCTGAGCCTGAGTACAGATCTAGGTGCTGAGCTTGGAGAAGTGTGGCCCAGATTGTGCTTTGTTAATAGGCTAATTGAGTCTCTGCACATCCCCCGTCACTGCCACACGCAGCCAGCACCGGCACAGGCTGTGCCCAGCTACAGGGGCACAGAACAAACAGCACAGCCTGCCAGAACCCAAATCCCTTCTCCTGTCTTAGAGCACCTCATTGTTATTTCATTAAATGATATTCCTTATTCCTTTTGGTGTTTTCTTCCCCCCCAGGGAGAGCTGCAGGAGCAACACTGAGCTCATCAAGAGAGAAACCGCAGCATCTCCTGAGCGGCAGAACGAGCAGCCGAGCCCCGCTTGGCATCGGGCACCAAAGAACTGACAACATCAGCTCTTTCGGGCATTGGGAAGAGCAGACCTTCTCCTGCATCACATGGAAAGTAGTAATAAATGCTGGTTTTATTGTCTTCCCCCAGAAGAGGTTACTTTCCAGGCCGAACTAGAGGGACAGGAGACACAGCCACAGGGGTTAAAACAACTGACCGTACAGCAGGGCTCAGGGCTGCAGGAATACAGACCTATTTGGAAGTCATGGCAAATCAGCCCTGAAGGGCTGTTACCCCAGCAGAGATGCTGCTGCACCTGCAGCCCCCATCCTTATCCCTCTGCTGCCAGCGGTGGCAGCACATCTGGGGGCCCCCACTGGGACCCTGCCCCAGCCCCCAACCTGCACTGGGCTCCATTCCCCCCTCCCCCCCCATTAAATCAGGGGTCACAGTCAGGAAAGGCTCTTACACACAACACATGGAAAAATGCCAGAGAAAGCTGCAGAAGCCCAAACCTCTCCAGCCAGATGAGAGGAGCAGAGGGGCAGCTTCAACCCCCTCCCCACCTCCAGGAACCCCTTTGGCAGCGATCTGCTCTGGGCTCTTCTCCCTTTCCCTGCCCCACATCAGCAGGAACATCTGCACAACACCCGTCTCTGCAGTTTTAGCACAGAGAAATCACAGCAAAAGACAGATCAGACACCCCACCCCCCCCAGTCCACAAAACACGGTGAAACCGTAAAAACTCAAGAGGCATTACAGGGGGAGATGCTTTCCCTTTGATCTCTTTAACTTGAATTAAACATATTCTAAATTAATCATTAGGAGTATGTCTTTCAGGAAATTATCTGAACTGTCTTTACAAACCACAACTTAAAAGAGCTGTCTATTGCATAATACCGGCTTAAATATTCTGTTTTGATCTTTATATGTTCTTATAAAATAAGACTTATATCTGTCTTAGGGTTTGCAAGCTTTTGGGGTCAGCCTTTGAGGGCACAGCAGCCCAACGGAGAGATGGCTGCCCAGGGTGGGGGGAATGCTGCCTGCCAGGCTGACAGGCACCACACGAAGCCCTTGGCTGCCGAGTAATGACAGTTCCTGGTGACTTTTCTCTCTTCAACTTCTGTTACACATAAATACTTGAAGAACTTGACCTGGACAGCCTGGAGAGCTGGGCATGAACCTCATGAGGTTCAACGAGAGCAAGTGTAGGGTCCTGCACCTGGGGAGGAAGAATTCCGGGCACCAATAGAGGTTNAGATGGAGAAGGAGCACTTCCATGGAGTATTATTACCCCTTGCAAGGTGTGGCAGAAAGACAGGGCTGGGCTGATTGCAGGGAGATCCAGCAGGGGTTTTCCAGCAGCAAATAGTCCAGGGCCACAGGTCTGAGCTCAGGATCTCCCTGTGCCAAAGAACCCCCTGGACCAAGGAGCACAGGGTTTGCTGCTCAGCAAACTTCTGCTGCTGGGACCCATATGGCCCTGGACTTGCAGGAGGGCAGCAAGGGTGCCACCAGCCTGGCACCATGGTTCCTGTCCCCCAAGCACCTCACCACGCTGAGCAGGAGCGTCTCTGAAGAGGGAAAGTGCAGAAGGCTGGGATTTGGCACCCACTTGTACAACAGCATTTTTTGAACGACACACTGAAGAGCAGAGACAAGGCTTCTGCGGGGAGATAAGCGCCTCCGGCACTATCAAACAGAACAATCCCAGATGATTTTTAAACTTTAAGAAGATTAAACTAACCTTGCATTCTTAGCTTTTCTAAGCTACTCAGCCAAAATTAGGGTCATCCGCAGCTATAAAAAAAAAGAAAAAAAGATATTTAAAAATAGTAGCTCATCTGGAAATGAATGGTGTGCCTGGCTTCAGGCAGGAGCACGGCCCGTCCTGCCGGGCACAGCAGCTCTCCAGCACAACACCCATCTGCTCCAGCACCATGAGCTTGCGGGAAGAGATGGCTTTGCATTGCAGGATGATGCCCAGGTCTCCCCTAAAGCCTTGCCTTTAGATACTGGTAGCACAGTTGGTTGTTTTGAACCATTTATCCCATGCCACGATGGTTTTGTTTCACTCCAGCCTCTTAATCAGGTATCAGGCAGCACCGACCCCAAAGCGATATGAAAGTGTCAGCTCTCCACCACAGCCCCAGCACCACTGCCACCAGACCTGCTACCACCAGGGCCAACACCAGACCAGCAAGACCAGTTTCCATGATGAAGCCAAGCACAAGCCCCTTCACTATCCCAGCACCTCCCACAGCCTGCCGGGTCCTGCAGATGGCCCCAGGGACAGCAGAGTGACATGTCTGATGGAAAAATACATCAGCCAACCTTAAATGTGCTTCTTCCAAGGGAAAGGGGAGGGCTGGGCACCATGTACTCACTTGAGCACTGCTAAGCCCAGAGGTTTCATGGTGTGGGACATCTCTGGAATCCCCCAGCAGGTTCTCCCCTTCTCCTTCAGTGTGCTTGCACTGCAAAAACTCTGCTCGGAGATAAGGAACAGCTTCTGACCAAACCAGACTGGCTCACACTTCCCAGTCCTACCCATGAAGGTCCAGTCCCAGCTGGGAGCCTGGAGCTGGAGGAAGGGGCAGTGCCAGGGAAGAGACGATGGAAGAGGAGCCCAGCAGAGCACAGAGGCTGTAGAGAGCAGCTGATTGCCCCAACCACCTCCTTCCCTTCACAGCCAAGACTTAGTGAGGCAGAGGAGCAGGAGACAATCATGGGGAGATGCTGGAAGGGTGCTCACTGCAGACAAAGAAAAGCAGGAGATCTTTTGCATTATTGAAGCAGCCCTGACACATACCTCGCATGACAGGGAAGCTCCCGGGAAGCAATTCCCACAGCCAGCAGACTGCAGGGGGAAGCTGGGAGTGAAGTGGAGGAGCTGGAAGCCTTCTATGCCCCGCCAGGGGAAAAAGAAAAGCACGTCAGCAGAAGCTGGGGGCCATCCCGCATCTCCCCAAGCGCCGGGGAAGAGGAGCAGGTTGGATGCCCAGAGGCACAGAGGAGTTCAAAGCTGGGGAGTGGCAGTGACAGCTCTGCTGCACCTCAGCCCAGTCACCCACCCCAGAGAGTCGCCTGAGATGGCTCCAAACTGCATAATAACAGATTCCCTCTTCCCTCCCGTGTAATAACTCCACATTTCTTCCCACTTCTCCACCGCTCCCGTAACACCAGGAGGCTGTACCCAGCCAGGGTAGAGATGGGGTTCAGAGTCTGACCAAGCTGACAGCCCCACTGCCTGGGGAGGGCTGGATCTGCTCCACTGACACGGCCAGAAAGGACTGGAGAGGAGCAGGGCTGAAGAGGGACCACCAGGGCTTTGCAACCCACTGGGCTGAGCTCTCCCATCAGCAGTGTCACCCCTGTCCCAGCTCCCCTGCCAAGGCACAGCTGGGGCCCGGCCAGCAGTGGCACCCCGAGCCTCATGGACCCCAACTGGCCCCAGGGGTGCAGGAAAAAGCTGCTCACCCAGATCAGCATCAGCCACCGCCAGCCCCAAGCCGACCCTGCCGGACCCCCAGCCCCTCGCGGAGCCGAAGCCCCCACACCGCTCTGCGGATTAAGCACTGGATTTAGGAAAGAAATAGCAGCAGCTGAAAGCAGCTCCTTTCTGCACTATTTGGTTTGGAAATCTCATTGCAGGGCTGGCCATTCCTCCCTGCTTCCCGAGCTTAGGAGAAGATTATTTTTTAAAGGAAACTGTCAAAAATAGAGTCTATTTTACAAAGTGAAGTTTAAGCTTAAGTCCCTTTGGCAGCAACATCTGAGCTGGGAGAGATCAAAGACCCACCAGCTCCACTGCCAACGTGAAGAGATTTTTGCTAGCAATTTGATTGCAATATTGTGGTTTAAATGCTTCATTTTCAAAATTCAGCATCGTGCTGCACGAGCCCGGGATTTCTCATCCCTCAGAGTCAGCAGCGGGTTTGGGTTTGCAGGGAGGGCACCGACAGCTCTCAGCCCTCACAGCACACCAGTGCCTCACCCCAGCCATGGCACGAGGGGGAAACGGGCAAAAACATGCCCGAGAATACCTGTTTGCAGACAGGGAAGCAGCAGCTGGAAACTGTGAGCAGAGCAGAGCTGTGCCTGGGGCTGAGAGCTCCAAGGGGAGACATGACCTGCGATGGCCCCTCTCGCCCTGTACCCCCCAGGAGGAGCTGTGGGCAGCAGCAGCAGCTGCCACAGCACCAGCCCGGAAGGTCCCCAATGTCAGGGTGATCCCCGATGTTGGGACCACCACTGTGGGCAGTGTGACCCCAAGAGAGACAAGCAGGGCACCAGGCAGCTCTCAACCCATCCAGGGCTCCTGCGCAGGAGCTGAGACATCCCTCCTGCCACTCCTGCCCTGATCCCTGCTCCTCTGACACAGAAAGCAGCATTATTATTATTACTGGCTATCTTGATGTATTGTTATTGCTATTTCCATACATTATTATTGGCTATTTTGCTGCTCTTGCACCAGCTGATGCTCTGAGCAAGCAGGGCACCAGGCGCCCACCTGGGACCCCCTGCCCACAGCACCCCCGACTCCAGCACAGAGAGCACAGGCAGCAGCCAGAGCTGAGCAAAAGCCGGTTGTGCCCGAGCACACTGTGACAGGAGCTTAAAGCCTGCTTCCAGAAATGACCAAGCAACACCAGGGAGATGCTCTCGGAGCCACTAGAGAAGCCAGGGCTTGAGGAGAGCACCAAGGGGCTGCTCCAGGAATGGTACCCTGGTTTCTGAAAAGACCCAGCGGGGAACGAGCCCCAAGCAGCCCAATGCAGCAGGATGCAGAGAGGGGAGCACGGCTAGTTCCATCCAAATCTCCAAGCCCCAGGCTGGTACCCAGTTGCCACAGCGATGCCAGTCTCACCACAGTGATTGGGAAGGGATGGAGGGACAAGGGCAAGAGGGGAATGATTTTGCTTGTGAGGACACCACAGAGCTTCTAAAGGCAACCCCATGGGAAGAGAAAAGGAGGATAAAAGGCCATGGAGGTGGCTGGGGAGGCTTCAGAACAGGGACACGCAGACCCCCAGGAGCACTGGTCCCCAACCACAAGCTACTGGGGATACTGCAGAACTGCACAAGTCCACCCTGTCCTGGCCCACCAGGCGTTTTCCTGTGTGTCAGATGAACATATCTCCCTGAAACACACACAGACCCCCTTTCAGCAGAGGTGGTAACAGAGGCAGAGTCACCCGAGGAGCAAACCGCAGCTGCAAGAGAGCAGCCAAGTGAGAAATGCAGAATTGTGCCCCAAAAGCCCCAGCTGCCCCCAGGGCTGCAGCCCCCAGGGACACGCTGCCCGAGCCCACGGCTACCTGTCCACCCCAGGAGACCCGGGGGGAGGGAAAAGGGGTTTTACATAACACAGGAATGTAATCCTGCTGTATTTATAGCACACGCATCTCGGTATTAATTCCCCGTTATCAGTAATCCTCCTTCCTCGCTGACACAGTCATTTCTGTCTCGAAGACCCAGCAGGGCACTTCGCTCCACAAGTTTCTAAAGCTTTAGAGCAGGGAAGGTACTAATGAAGTGACTGTGCGAGCCTTAAACTCCAGATCAGCGACTCCGTGTTTTAATCCACAGGCAGGCGTTTAAAACCCTTTGACACGCCAACACATGAGAGGTCCTTCATGGCTCTCCATCACCAAATTCCAGCCACCACTGCTGCTCACATCCCTGTTTAGGAAAGAATCCCCTTCAGGACAGCAGTTCAACACAATTTTTAAATCCTGAATCGTAATCAGGGACTTTTTCCCCCTTGAACATGCCTGTCTCCCATGACTGTCCACACCTTGCTGCTGCATCTGGAGGGGTTTTATCTCCTCATCTGAGGAGGAAGGTCTCCTGACAGCTCAGGAAAACTTGCTCTTGTCCCTTCCCCAAACCCCACAAAGCCCCAGTGCAACACCAGCACCGCAGCTCTGCCGGCACAATCCCCACAGCCACGGGATTTCTCAGGGAGGAACAGCATCCAGCTCCTTGGAAAGGCAGGGATAGAGGCACCGGAGCTGCTCTCAGGGCAGGAGTCCTGTCCCCAAGCAGAGCTGTCAGCCCACACCAGAGCCCAAGTGGCAGGGACAGGGCTGCCAGTGGCCACTAAACCAAACCCAAGCCCAGCAGTTCCCTGGGTCAGGTCCCCCGCCCAGGCTCCTTTCCCCAGTGCTGGCAGCAGGGCCATCTGCCTGCTGTTCTCACAGCAAAACATCCCTCCCCACGTCACCGCCGAGAACGAGCTCCTGCCAGAAGGGTGAGTTTCACACCATTCAAATATTTATCATGGATTAAATACAGGGGATTTCAAAGAACTAATTAAAGGGGGAAAAATATATTTTAAAAAATATAATGCTGATGAGCGCTGCGGGTGCCAGTTTCCAGGTGGGCAGCGCGGTGCCAGCCAGGCTGCAGGGCACGGGGGGCAGGAGGGAAGGACCTGCCAGCGGAGAAGCAGAAGGGGACACCCCTACCCCATCACCTCTTCCGATGACCCCACCGCGAGGGACCGTATCGCAGCTTTGAAGACCGGCGTCAAGCAGTGACTTCTCCAGCAGGGATCCAAGCTGTGCTTCACATCCCCAGCAGCCCCGCTCCCACAGAGGGAGCCCAGAGCAGGGAGAGGCTCTTTGCCAGAGCCCCCACAGTTGGTGACATCCACAGGGGACATTGATATCAATAACAGCAATCCCCTGTGACACCTGCAGCCACGCTCGTCTACAGGGGCTTCAGAGCACCCTGGTGTGCAACGAGTCAATGGAAAACAAGCCCAAGGGCTTGGGATAAAAAAAGATTGTTCTGCAGAGCCCGAGGTACCAACATCTGATTTTGCGGAGAATCTACTACCCTGACTCAGGTAAGGCAAGAAATGGTTTTTATCTTGTTTGCCCTGAACACCCCTGGGGTTACCTGGAGCCTCGGCATCGCGTTCCCTCAGCCATTTCTTTCATCACCAGAAACACAGTGTCCTCCCTCCGCCCCGACATCAGTCAGCCCGAGGCAGGATGTCCCCCCTGGAGCGACAGAATCCTGGCTGGCATCATCAGCAGAGCCTTCCCGAGGATGCAGAGAGCATCCTTCACCCCAGCACAGCTCTCCAGAGACCCCTACGTTAAGTCCCAGTGACTGATGACATGTCACCTCACATTCTGCTACCACATAACTTTTATGAATTAAATTTAGAATTTATAAGTCTATAATTTAGAGGCACTGAAAAACCTCTTTCCATAAAACCAAATTGTTTTTTCCAATAACTCAAACTCCCCTTTTTTCATTCATGCAAGCTTGGAGATGCTCTTGTTTAGGTTGGCACCCCGCTCCCGTCAGCACACAAATACTCTTGGTGCAACTAATTCTGGTTTATATTATTTAGAGGCTAACAAACACCTTCACAGTAACCATCTGACAACAAACATCGCCTTGTCGGGAAGTCAGCCCTACTGCTGCACACCAGGAAGAACCTTTTAAGCCAGTTCCTGCTGTTTGGGGCACATGGAGCTGAAAACGCTTTAGGGACAGCTTTGCTTGCAATGGCTGCATCACCCAGGGATCGGCACAGCTGCCTTGTTTTCCTCTTGCAAACAGGATGGCTCTTCTTCCAAACCCAACTGAGGAGCAAGCACAGTCGGGGGGACCTCTGGTCTGCAAAGCTGTGTTAGATGCCACATGGTTGGTGTCAATTCTGCTCTCCCTGAACGTTGGTTCTGTACCCGCAGCCACACTGGCTACAGAGCAGCTCTGGTTCCCATGCAAAATGGTTACCACCCCTGTGATCCCATGGGATGCTCAAGCTGACCTCCAGCTCAGCATCCCCCGACTCCAGCAAAGCTGGGTCAGACCTCGTGAGCCCAAAAAGCCACTTGCAGAGGACAGCACAGCAATGGCACGAGCCGAGCTAAGCAGCCCCCTCCCATTTGTGCCACTGAAGGCCTCAGAGAGCACAGAGAAACCCCTGGGGACCCGAGCTGCTGTCAGAGCCGGGGTCCTGCCCCACCGAGGGACTGGGATTTGCAAGATCCCAGGGGGAATCTCCCATTCCCAGCACTGTTCTCTCCCACACCTTGTGGGGAAAGAGCCAAGTTAAAATACAACCTGAAGACCCCAAATGGGAACCCGTGTGCGCCAGTCAACCGGGAAACTGGGCTCCTTCAGCTTCCTTGGCAACACTCCTGCCGAGGAGCTCGCTTCTCCTCCAGCAGCTGAACGCAGCAAACCACTCACGGGAGGGAAAGAAAGAGAAGGATAAATGGTTCATAAAAAATTTACTTTTCATGAAAGCCAAGTGAGGCTCTGGAAGGAACCCAGGGCGAGAGCTGCAATAACTCCTAGCCCAGCGGAGCGATTCCTTCATCCTTCCCCTCCATCCTCCCGGCTGCTCCCCAGCGTGCAGACCCCCCACCCCACAGCTTCCTGCACCAAGGCGCCAGCATCATGTCCCAGGTGAGCCCAGGAAGATGGAACAAGCCATTTAATTTATGCTCCACAAGTGTCCCCAAGCCCTGGCTGTGGCACTGCGGAAGGTGCTGGAATGATTCGCTGTGAGGTGTTAAGAGCAAAGCCTGGGGGCAGCAGCGTCCGTACCAGTCTGAGTGGGCAGAGAAACCCACTGGCCAGACATGGCCCCAACCACCCCAGAGACCATTGCCAAGGTCTACAGCTTCTCCCCAAACCATTTCCCAGAAAAACGGGGGGATCCTGGGGCCCGGGCAGTCTCCTGGCTGGAGGGGAGGGGATGCAGCTCATGCTCCCAGAGACTTACAGCAAAACTAAAATAAGCCACAAAGGAAATAAAACAACAAAAATAAGAGCAAATCCCAAATCCAAACACAAGGCAGGCATTCAAACCCCCAACTCAGAATCAAGACTCAGAGCATGTCCAAAAGCAGTTAATATTTAAATAATCCCCCTGAACTGCACCTCCAGAATAAAGGTTGCCAGGCAAGGAAGCGAGGAGCACAAGCCTTGTCATTAAGGCAAAACAGATCTTATTTGTGCTGCAGAAATGACCATATGCAGAATCCTTCTGGGAGACCGTAATCAGCCAGATTAACATGATAATGAACTCTGATTTACCCGGCTTCGGGAAGATCTTTGTCCTCAGAGACATCACTTGCTCACTGCATATTAACAAAGATGACTTTCTGGTTTTTATAACCACGGGTATCACTTGACTGCAAAGATTGTTAATCCTCCCAAAAAGGTGGCTTCCTAAGGAGAGGGAGGAGAGCCATTTTAAAGTGTAAATGATCCACACTAATAGAGGGACAGAGAGCAGGAGCCTCCCAATAAATCTGGTTCTGCCTTCAGCAGCAAATGAGACACCGCCACAAGCACGGTACAATGACAATCTCCACGATGACAATGTTATTTATTTCCCCAATGACACCATGGAATAAACCTTAGAGAACATGCTGGGTACTACGCAAAGGGCACCCACAACCTCTCTGCCTTGGGCAGAGAAGCCCCTCATAAGGCTGGAACAGCATTAATGGGTGGAAAACTCTGATGTGAGCCCTCTTCCCAAAAACATGGGCCCAGAAGGGCTGTGCCAGCATCAGTCTGTGCTGGGACAGCCCCTTGCCAAGCAGGGACACTGCAGGCACCAGGGAAGCAGCTCCAGGAGCCACTGTCCCACAACAAAAGCCATCGCCTGGTCCCCTCTCCCCGAGCCAGGAACGCTTTGCTCAGCAAGCCCAGTTCATGGGGACTGGGATGGGATAAAAGAAACATGTCCATCCTCATTGCCACCACCAGGGATGGCTCGGCCATGGGCAGTGAGGCAGCTCCCACAGGCACTGCTGGGCAGCTCAGGGACTCAAACAATGAGGTGGAGAGACCTTTGGATGGGGGGAATCCACCACCAGCATCACCTCAGAGAAACAGAGGTCTGTGTCCCTGCAGGGATGCAGCAACAACAGGCAGCCCCACGGCACTCAGCCCACACAAAGCAAGACCCCTCCAAGGGAAGGGCACCAGCCCCTTCTCCCCCCAAAGCTGTGGCCAGGAGATGCAGGCTGGGGGGCAGGCAGGGGGTAACTCTCTCCAGCTGTGGGTCCCAGGCCAGGGAATACATGAGCAGAGACAGCAGGCACCTCTGGTGACACCTCTGCTCCTCCAGTAAGGGCTTTATGAGCTCCTTGAGCAGCTGGGTGTTGACTCCAGAGCACAGCAGAGAGCCCCGTTTTATTCATCAGAAGTCAGATAAGAACACACTCAGAAGAGAAGCTGCAGCAGTGGGGGAGCCCCCTCTCTGCTCGCTGTACAGTGCTCACCCCTCCGCAGACCTGCTCTGGTTTCTGTGGGACCAGCAAAGCCTGGCCAGTGGCCCCAGTAGCTCTTTGCCATGACAGCCCAGCAGACACCGCAGTGACAGGTCAGATCATCTGCTCAAAGAGATGCCTGACACCAGCCCAGCACCACAGAGAGTGAAAAGCCCCAGCTCAGCTCTTCCCAGCTCACCCGGAGGTGAGTTTCCTCCTCCTCACCCAATTTTTTTCCTCCATTTATTAGGATTTTGGGATGAAAGAGAAGTTGATCTGGAACTGCAGAGCGGCTCCATTCTCTGCACATCGCACACATCGCTCTGCAAATCCACCAATTCTTCTCTTTCATCATTAAAGTTCTGGTAGCTCATGTCCACATCAGGTATTTACAGTAGGCTGTGGTTTTCAGGAAAGAAAAGAAAAACTGCTTCAGCTGAGGTGATTTTCTTTCTAAAGGCTGGTTGGCATAGTATCAGGAACAGGCAGGAGCAGAGATGTATTTGTCATCTCAGCAAGGCCTCTATTTTGCCTCTGGGTTTAATGTCTCAAAATACATATTCATTTAAATGCAAATTTCTGGCTTCACCTGGGACCCAACAAAAGCTCTTGCTGAAATGAATGTTGACCTTTGATGCCGTCTCTCCATATCCCCCTGCTTTCTTCTGCAAATACAAGCCTTTGAAGACAACCTAGACTTCAGACCTTGCTGAGAAGAGCACGGTGCTGGTGAACCACAGCCACCAACCCCCCTCTCCACCCGGAGTACGCAGCATCCTGGTGATGGGCACCAGGAGAAGGGTCCTCCAGGGGGGTAACAGACTGCTGCAGGGGAAGGGCTCCCTGGAAAACCCATCTCAACTGCCCAGAGCAATAGTCAGAGCTGGCTCAGGCTGCTGTCCCCGCTGGAACCAATGCAGGCTCCCACCAGGTCCAGGGACAAACCCCCAGAGCTGCTGAGCATCAGACACGGCGCTTCCCAGAGGACATCATGGTCCCCTCCCCAGTGAGCACGGGGACACACACAGGCAGCCCCACAGCATCACTTGGGACACCCTTCTGCCATGGAGGAGCCCCTGGGGTCTGCAGGGACTGCACAGCCCCTGTCACCCTCTGCATGTCCCTGCAGCTGGTGTCTCCATGCTGGGGACAAGCTGTGGACACAGGGGTCTGCAAGATGCCATCCTGCTTGTCCCCCACAGCTCCCCCCTGATGGCACAGCCCGTGTCCTGCTAAAACCAGAGGAACAAGCCCAGAGAAGGGCTCGGCACAGAGCTCCCCTGGGGCATTTCCAGCTGCAAGGGAACAGGGCTTCACTCAGCCCTTGCTGTTTTCAAAGAAAAGACCCCAAAAGGCCTCTGTCCTCCCAGTCACATGCCAGTTTCACACATGACCTTTTCAGATTGACCCAAGAGGGCAAAAAAAAAAGCATTCTCTCAGTAACATGATTTGGGGAATGGTGATGAGGGTTGACATCTTCCCCCGAAAACACCCACAGGACACAGCACCTTGGTATTTTGCAGAACACAGCAGGGGATTTCAGGTCCTCCTGAGCCCAGAGCAGGCACCCAGCAGGCAATGCTGCACCCGATGCCAGCCCCCCCACCCTGGTCACTGTCACCCCCTCCTCCCAGGTGTCCCCCACCTCCCCTCTGCAGCTGGAGGGCACTTGGGCATCCAGAGCCCATCGCTGCAGGGAGCGAAGCACAGCCCGGCTGGAGGCCCAGCTGTGGATAATAAATACAGAAATGAATGTAAATCCGTTCCTCCGCAGAGCATGAGCACGGATCAGGAGTCTGTTGGATATTTCCAGCCATGGGGTGAGGCTGGATTCAGGTCTGCAGGAAGGATGTGCCATCCTTCAGGGGAAACTCTGGGAGAAGCGGAAAGAGAACTGTCATTCCACGTGCCTCCCAAGTTCTCCGGCAGGATCCAATTATCCACAGCTCACCAGGAGCAGAATTACTCCCTCCCTCCCCCCCAACAAGTGACCTTATTTCTCTGTTCCGTCCTCATGGCTGGGTATTTCACCCCCCTCAGCCCCATCCCACCCTCTGAACTGTAGGACCTAAAGGCTTGTCCCCAACAGGCCACCAATCCATGGAGGTGTGTGGGGCTGAGTCCACCCCCTGCCCACCTAGGGCTCAGAGTGCCCATCCCAGACCCCTCAACCCACCCACTGCCCAGGGAAAAAGTACAGAAAGCTCTGGTAAGAAGAGCCTCCCTGCAAAGTCCCCCTCAGCCCCCATCACTGGGAGGCAAACGGGGGGAGCAGGGACCTGAGGGAAGCACACAAAACCAGCCCAGATTTCCGAGAGCAAAAGCATTTCCCACACTGCACTCTGTAAAACAAGTGACCCAGCCCCTGCCAGCACTCTCCACAGCCAGCTCATTGCCCAGAGCCATGTCACCCCCCCAGACCCCAAACGCTCCCGCAGCTCCAGAGACAGCAGCGAAGGAACCGATTCCCAGCCCTGCTGCGAACACAGCGCCCTTAGAAGGACGCCTCCGTGTTAACTTGTTTACTTTCCATATCAAAAAAATAAAGCAGACAGAAAAAAAAAAGGCAGAATAAAGGACTCTGAGCTGTGCTCAACACACACAAAAAATAAATGTTTGACAAAGCATCACGTCTGGAGATGAGAAGCAGCAAGACGTGGCGGGCCTGAGCAGCACAGAGGCGGAGGTGCTGCGTTTGCACACCAGAGAAGAAGCAGGAACGTCCCTGGGAGGGGGGGAACCCATCAGGCCCCCCATAACTGAGTGCCAGACCCACCATCACCACAGGCACCGCCTCTGGCGCAGCAAGGGGGGAACCAGCAGCACTGCCACACCAGTACCAGGCAAACCACCCACAGGAACACAAGCCCACCACCCGAGAAGGATAACACCAAAAGGTCCGGGTGCCCTGGAGCCCCCATGAAGCCCATTCCAAACCAACCCTCCTAGCCAAGCCCCTCCATGCACAGTGCAGGTGGTGGGCAAGCACTGGGGGGACAAGCAGCTCTGGGGACAGCCAGGGCTCCACAAGGGTTGAGGTCCCCAACATCGGGGGAAGCATTGGAGTTATGTACAAGAAACCAGTGACAAGGTCTCCAAACCCTGCAGGGCTGGGTACCTCCTTGAGCCCACCAGGGAAGTCAGCTCCAGCATCTCCCATCACACCCCAACCCAGCAGGTGGGTGGAGAACTGGGGCAGCCTGACATGACTTGGCCAAGGTCACCAACAGGCACAGCCCCAGAAGTGCCAGGCCCCACTCCTGCCCACAGCAGGGAGAGGCTCATGGGGACCCAGGACCTGCCAGCTGAGGCTCTGACATTTCTGCAGAACCTTTAGTTACTAAAATTACAGAAGCTCTTACAGTTTAACTCCTTCATTCCATACTGTAGCTATGAGCAACACAAAATCCTGTCTCAGAGGCCACACAGGGTCCTGTGCTCGTTCCCTGCAGAGCAGGAGGCTCCAGCAAGGACTGTTCCTTGCACAGCACCGTCTGCTGCCCATCAATTTCCACGCAAGTTAGAGATGCCATCTCTGCATCCAGCAGCCTGGGCCCACCCTGGTACTTTTGGGTACCGATATTCACATGAGCACATCCAAATCCACCAGTTGCCTCTGAAAAAACCTGCCTTTCCTGCAGGCAGGGGCCATAGGGAGAGCCAGGGAAGGGCATCACCAGCAAGCACAGGGGTGAATTGTTTTAACAGCTGCTGAGATTTTAATTTTAAATTGAAATTCAAAGCCATTCCTTCCCCAAGTGACTGGTGGGTGCCGGGGGAATCCCTGGGAGCACCCCAGGGAGGGGAGCCAAGCCCTGGAGAAACCAGGCAGAGACCTTAGCCATAGCATGGAATGGGACATACTTGGGCTGTATCCATGCTGCCGGGGGGGCAGCAGCCCTAAAAATAGGATAGGATGGGAAAATCTGGACACAGCAGTGAGGCTGGAGATGCAGCAGTGCCTGCAGGACCCACGTCTGGCTCCCACCTTTCCCCTCACAGAAAGCAAGATGCACCCAGGGACCCCAGGGTCTGCCCAGAGGATGCCCCAAGCGGGCTGAGCTGAGCAGCCACCTCATTACACTGTGGGGCGAGGTCATCCTTCCCAAGTACTGCAACACCTTATTGCCAGGCTAAAACCATGACAGCAGGGTGACAGAGATGCCATGTGAACCTTCCCCGCACAGATCAGGGTGATTCTTTTGACACAAAGCGCAGGGCTGTGCTGCAGAGCCCACGTCCTGCCTGACAGGACCCATCTGGGCTGACTCTGGGGGAAATCAGGGGGAAATCAGGTCCTGCTGGCAGGCAGGGAGGAAGGGAAGGCAGTGGGAACTGGCAGAGCATCACCTCTGCCTGCACCCAGGGCAGCCACTGCTTCCACAACACCACACTTCTATTTTAAATAATGAAGGGGATTTTTAAAGACATTAAGAGAAACAGTCTGAGCTCTCTTGCCAGAATCCATGCTTTCCATGCCCACTTTGCTGTCCTGGACAGCCACCGAGCAATTACATCACTTTTAAATGCTGTTTCAAGAGAATTTCCTATTTAGAGATAAAAATAATCCACAGAAAGATGGCCCAGGGCTCTCCCATGGGCTCAGAAGCTGCTGAGCCTGTACAAAACCTGGATTTCAGGACAGATCTCCCCTGGCAGCAGCAGTTGGCAGGAGGGGCTGGCCCTGCTGCACCCCTCCTGGGCACAGGGGTCTCAGGGACACCCACCCTGAGCACCAGCATCACACGGGAACCTCAGCACACGTGGCCCTGGCTCCCAGGGACAGGACACAGGCTCTTGCCACAGACCCTCTGCCCCACAGACCCTCTCACTCAGGCACAGGGCACTTGCCCTTTGCAGCGAAAGTGGCACAAATGCCACCCACAGCCTCATGCATTTCCCATGCATTCAAACAAAGTACTGATTAAACGATGTCAGGCAGGAGGATTACTCGTGTTGATGCAGAAAGTCATTGTTTTAAGCCCAGATGGCTGTATAAGCTGTGCTGCAGCCCAGATCAGCGGATGGGAATCGTACGACTTAGTGGCAGGAGACTCCTGATCGAGGGCTTGACTGAAGCCAAAGCAAGCTGCACACCCAAGCACCAAGCACTGGATTGCTCACTAACCATGAGCTGTCCGTGATTACTATCCATCCTCCCAGTATCAGAATGGGGTCCCAGCTCCTACATTTCCCTCCCCTCAGACCAAAGATTAAGTTCAAAATCCCTAGCATAGCCTTGGGTGGCAATCTGAGTCCACCCCAATAAACTGGAAGGGGAAGAAAAGCAAAGAAAAGCAAAGCTGGGTAACCCTGGCACTGAGGAACTGCAGGAACAGCCAATCCTTTCAGCAAAAGGAACTAAAGGAGAAGAGATGTAACTCAATGCACTGGCCCTGAGTTTATTTTCTGACACAGGCCTGCAGAAGAAACAGAAATAATTACAGAAATGAAGTCGCTGTGGCTGCACTATCACATCCGATTATCTCAAGGCTGACAAAAGATTAGTCCCAGAGGAGGAGTCTCCCTTCACACAGCTGAGCCAGCAGCACTGCCGGGACAGCCTGCCGTGGCTGGGGTCACACAGCTCCCCACTGCCCCCAAGGTTCCATCAGAAGCGCCATTTCCCCCCCTCCTCAGTAAGCTGGCCATGAAACCCCTCCCTGCCCATCGCTGCAGGCAGAGGCTCTCCTGGGTGGCTGACAGTGGACCGCTCTGCTTGCCCCATGCCACACCACAGGGCACCACCCTTCTCCCAAGTGCGGGTCTCCTGCCCCACACGCTGCAGGAAAGTCCTTTTTCCACCCTCCCTGTGAATGCTGCAGCCAATAATTTATCTCCGCTGCCACCAAGCTCAAAGCATCTAGTGTTCTCCCTGAAACAGAGCTCAGGGCTTCAGAGCCTGCACCAGGACTCATTTAGCCCCAGCCCTTCTGCAAGAGCACCTCTGCCCCCTCAGCTCCCCCAACCAGGCACCTTCTCCCCTTCATCTGCTTTGCTGGGAATAAGGGAGAGCGGGACAGCACTCTCGGCAGCTCAGCAAGGCTGTGCCTCGGCCATTAAAGAGGAAAACTCCTTCCATCACAGACTTCAACAGCTTTAACATATTCCACAAGACAGAGCGACCCGTGGGAAAGTTTGGTGTTGTCACCAGGTTTCTCCAGGGCAAGGGGAGATGTGAAAGAGAGAAACTACACCCTGACTCAGCTCGCACAAAGCAGCTCCACAGCCACTACTTAAGAGATGCAAGACAGGAGGACTCAGGAGACCTAACGAAGAAAAGAGACAAAAGAAAACCCCTCTGCATTAGGTGCAGGCGAGCGCAAGCATCTCCAGAACTTCCCAGGGTGGCTGGATTCTAGATGCCTCCTCAAATCTCATCTGCCCCCAGAGGGCATTTTCCTGAATTAAACCCTCTCCTGGCTGGGATGTGCACAGCAGAGGACTACAGATGTGCCTACAGTTGGTAATGAATTTTCACCAACCTGGAGCCATCAATCTGGGGGCAGCAGCAGCCAAGACCTCTGCCAGCTTTCAAAGCACCAGCCCCACAGCTCCTTTTGAGAACAAGAGCCTGTGCCCCCTAAAGGCTGCCCCCCACCAGCCCTGCAGCACCTTTAGCCTCACTGCAGGGACACTCCAGTCCAAAGCCACGTGCTCTTCTCCTTTTCTGCTTAATTAGACAATGCCAGACTCCACAGCCCTGAGAAGCATCCTCAAAGCAAGGACCACAGCACAAGAGACCTCATTAGTGCTTATGAGTATCTGAAGGGTGGGCTGAAGGAGGATGGAGCCACACTCTTCTCAGTGATTCCCAGTGACAGGATGAAGGGCAACAGGCACAAGCTGGAACATGGGAAGTTCCATTCCAATGTGAGGAAAAGCTCCTTTGGGGTGAGGGTGGCAGAGCCCTGGCAGAGGCTGCCCAGGGAGGGTGTGGAGTCCCCTTCTCTGGAGACCTTCCAGCCCCGCCTGGATGCAGCCCTGAGTTATGTGCTCTGGGCAACCCTGCTTTAGCAGGGGAGTGGGACTGGATCATCTTTAGAGGTCCCTTCCAACCCTGACAATTCCCTGAGTCTGGGCATCCCCACTGCCCACATCTCAGGTGCTGCAGAAACAGGGAACTTGTGTCAAACACCCATCGCCATCCTGCAGCCCAGGAGTGGGTGAAGAGGAGGACATGGGCTGAGATACTCCATCTCCCCAGGGTCTGCACTACTGCCAGGTCCCTCCCCTGCCTCTGGGCACAAGGTGGGATCCCTGTGGAATGGGCTGAAGTGTTATTATGAGCCAGAACCACAGATTCCCAGGCCCTGGAGCAGTGGGAGGTCCCCTACAGCAATCACGCCCCAGAGCTCCTTTCCCCTCCCACTGCATCCTGTGCTGCTGAGTGCATTTCTAATTATTCATGTTAAAAAGGCCCCTCAACCCACAGCAGCAATATTTACCTCCCTTAATTAAAGATGGCAGTAATAAACATGAAATACGGACAAAAAAAGAGGGTTTAATAAATGCCGCCTCGGGGAGCTCAGAGTGGAGCTGGAAACACTTAATACCAGCCGTAGCATTGTTATGAAATTAAAACAATATATTGCCACATAAAAGCAGTATTAAAAATAATTACCATAAATTAGGCTCGGGTAGGCTGGAGCCCCCCCGGGCGTGAGGGAAAGCACGTTCCCAGTTTTCCCAGGAAAAGACAGCCCCAGGTCTGCTCCCACAAAGGGACCCCCCCAGCCCCTCTGTCTCCTTCCAGGAGCCACGGCCATACCCACCCCCCATGCCTACTCACTCAGATTTCAAGGTGACCAAACCTGAAATAATTAGTCAATGCCTAATTAGCTTTCCTCTGCTCTGCAGGGCAGGGACTCAGCTCAGGGCTTGCCTGCAACACCAGAATTCAAACATTCACATTCAGAAAGAGAAAACCACGCTCAGACTCTGGCTTTAAGCATCAAAATTGGCATTTCTTGGGGACAGGGGACTGTGGGGCACTTCAGGGTTATGCCGTTTCCCTTACCATCAGAAATCTGCCTCATCTCCGCACAGGAAAGCTCCAGAATCTGATGGAAGAGAGGACTCTGCCAACCCAGAGAGGACAGTGCCAGCCTGGGCAAACACCACCCCCAGCCCGACCCTCACCACAGGAAAACTCAAGGAGCTGCCGGAACAAGCCGCTGCCACCGGGACAGACACCAAACACGGCGGGTGAAAAATGAACCCTGTCAGAGCCATTTCATCTCTTGATGAGTTTAAAAATTGCTAATAAAGGCGATGGCGTTGATTTAATGTATTTAGACTTCCATAAGACACTTAACCTGGTATTGCATGACATCCTGATTAAAAATGAGGATGATACAACATCAACACGACACGCACTAAATGGATCAAAAGCTGCCTGCAACGCAATTAGGAGGCTGAAACCGCTGGGTGGGTGTTTCACAGGAATCCTCCAGAAAATGCATCCAGTTCCCAAACCTTCAACCAAAAACCTACAAGGAAAGTCAGCCTCGCTGCAAAGCTGGCAGCAAGAGAAGCAGCAAGAAGATGCCAGGCCACAGAGCCATCAGAATTGCTTGGTAAAACTACACACAAATTAAACCCCAACATTTTCTCTCAGCCAAGAGAAGCGCACACACCTGGGAACAGGAAGCACATACGGACTCCTCCTTCATTAAGGTAACGAAGAGCCCTCATCTCATGCCAGAGAAGGAACCAAAGACCACAGGGTGGTGAGATAATGGACAGAGGGGACACAGGAGCCACTGGTGCCAGCAAGACCCAGGCAGAGATGTCACCCTGTGCCAGGCACTCACAGGAGAACTGCCAGCCCCAGCACCTACATAGGAGCAACACGAGCACACCAAAAAACCCCAGAACATAAAAATATCCCCTCTCTGGGCCAGAGCAGAGCTTCAGCCCAGTCCTGATACCAGCTTGGCAGAAGAATATAAGGAAGAGCAAATAGAGTAAATCATCCCCAAATGGCTGTGCCCTGCTGGCAGCAGAGCAGGCTTTGGGGATACCCTCAGAGGCCGAAGTTGGGACTCATGAAGGTACCTATATCTAAGGTAAATCTCAACAACAAAACTGAAATGTATCACAGTGTAGTTTGACTAAAAGGGATTTACTGCAGCTTCTGGGCTGTGGTTTGGGGAGTAGTTTGGAGGGGAATAATTCCAAATTATTCCTCTGGTCAGAATTAGGGCAAAGAACTCAACAGGAGTAGAGGAAGGAACACAGCTGAAGAGAGCAGAGTAGAAACCGAAGGTACCATGCTGGCTAGGACCACTCTGATCCACACTGGGTGCTCTGCAGCCCCCCCACGAGCAGGGAGGCTCCCCCCGCCCAGTCCCAGGACAAGGAGACCCATTCCCAGCTCTAGGGGAACCCAGTGCCCACAGGAGGACCTGCCTGTGCCCACTCAGGCCCTCCTGCCACCTCTCACAGGGCTGAAGTCACTCCTCTTCCTCACTAAGGGGACACCAGAGACGAACAGGAGCAGAGATGGACCCCAAAGCCAGGGCTGGTGGGGGCAATCCTGCTCAGAGCCAACACTGAGAGCTATTTATAACCTTACAAAAACCCAGACAATTGTGACTCAGCACCAGACAGTGTCCTGCAGACAGAAAACCACTTGCTGCAAGATTCCAGAGTGGAATTCCAGTAATTCATCCGCTTCACCTTCACCACAAAACCCCAGAAGGGCAGCAGCAGTGCCGAGCGCTGCAGCCAGGGATGCTGGAGGAGCAGAGGAGAGGGGACAGAGAGGGCCGGGAGCCGCTTGCGCCAAGAGCCCTCTGGATGCACAACCAGCCCAGGGCTTGGTCAGAACCAGTCATCACCGTCTCACCCAGGCCCATTGCTAGTTTTCTAACTGGAGTAAAGAAACACTGCCCCGAGGTGCAAGATGGAAACGTTATGTCAAGTGCAGCAGCCACTTTCTCCTGCTTTGTATTTACACGGTACACTTTATATTCATACCCTATACTATGAGGTCCAGTAAACGCACCAGCCTGGGGCTTGGTGCCTTCTCCCCAGCCAGCAGGTCACAGCCCATACCCAGGGCCACTCTTTCCACTCTCTGCTCCAGGTTCCTCAGGAGAAAGGGCTGACTTCGGGTCACCTTTCAGAAAGGGATAACCTGGCACCTGCACCCAGGGGCTCCTTAGGACTGGCCCATGATATGGAGGGAAAGCACTTGAGCTCCCAGGCACAGGGGGCTCCAAGCAAACACCTTGTCTCTGCAGTGACTCATTCTTTTCCCAGCTACTTCAGCCCCTGAAAGCCCAGCTCTTTTGCAAAACCTTTGACTCCCCACCAGCCCCAGCATCACCCTGAGCAGGTCCCAGCTCACAGCCTTCACCCCACCCCAGAGAACTGCTGCAGGGCTCAAAGGAATCCTCCAGCCTCCCAGAGAGCCGAAGGGCCTCCCAGCCCATGGAGCTCAGCACCACCAGAGCACTTTGTGCACTGCTCTGTACTCACCATAGAGGCATCCTGAACACCACACAGGCATCCTCCACCACCAGCTCCAAAGAAGCCTTTGCCCCACAGCTGCTCCCCATAAATAGAGCCTGGTCCCAGCCCAGTGGGGTGGAGCAGGGACAGCCCAGCTGGGTCCACCTGGGACCAATTAACACCTGGGACCAATTAACACCTGGGAGGAGCCCCCTCCCTGCCCTTGCCAGGAAGAATGGGAGAGGAACAGGGCTGGAATGGGGTAGATGGTCTCCTGTGGGGCTGAGAGGCATCTCCCATGGGGTCCATCTGCTGGAAGAGCCCATCCAGCTCATCCTGCCCACGGACACCCCTTTCTCAGGGCGCTGAGCATGGTGCCCAAGGTCCTACAGGCTCAACTCTTCCTCCTTGAATTTCAGGCACAGCCTCAGTTTTCTGTAACACACATAAGAAGAACCATCTCACCACAAACAAACCCCTGGGTTTATCCCATACTCCCAGGTGCCACGGGATTATTTACCCCCACCAAAGGGACCTCCCAGCAGATGGCAGCTCATCTCCAGATTTCCTTCTGGTGCCTGTGCCTTTCACACAGAATCACAGAATGTCAGGGATTGGAAGGGACCTTGAAAGATCATCCAGTCCAATTCGCCTCCAGTTCTGCATTGCTGCAGGGGCTCCCTCCTCCAGTTTCACTGGTGAGCACCCTGAGACCACAAACGTTCAGCAAAGGCTCATCCTTTGTTTCCGTGGGGTCCCGGGACAGTCACTGAGCTGTGATGCCCATTCACAATTCATCTCAATGTACTGTGGAGAGCAGAAAGCTTGGGCATGCAAGTGGCAGGCTTTTTTGGGCATAGAATGGAAATTTTCTGGGCTGCTAATGCTAGGAGAGCAAAGAAGCTGATTTCTCAGTTCTGCATCTCCGTCTCTGTGTCCTCATGGTGGCATCCAAGTCCCCACCCTTGTCCACCTTGGACTCCATGTGGTGTCTTTTCAGGTGTGAACTTCACTGTCAACATTTGTCCCCGGGATGAGCGTGATGCTCCCGTTGTCTGACGTTCAACAGAGTAAAACCTCACACCTCGGTAACGTGGATGGGCGTGAAGGTAACCTCGTGGGACACGGAGTGGTGTCTCCCAGCAGAAGCCCAGCGCAGGATGTGGCCATGCAGCTGACACACAGATGGCGTGTCCCAGCCCCAAATCTCCCAGATCTACCATCAAACTGGCAAAAGCCCTTCACCGTATTTATCGCCCAGTTTAAACCAGGCACAAAATGAGTCTTGCAGCCCAGGGGGTCCAGCTGGCTGTAAAGGGGGATAAAGCGGGGGGACAGCCAGGCTGTGAGCCCCCAGGTGGGGACACCCACCACTGATGGGCTTCCCTGGGGCAGCGCGGGGCCCAGGACCCCCAGAGGTGGGGAGGGCTGTCTGCTGCCAGCGTCTGTGCTTCACACATCTCTGGTCCCTGCCTTTGCCAAGGCCAGGACATGATGCCAGAGGTGCCAAATCGCTGCACTCCAGCAGCTGAGGCAACAGTCTCTGCTGATTATTTATACACACAACAGCATATGGCCACGGGCAGTCACTGCGTATTAAGCAGAAGGTTAGAAGAGTTCTACGCCATCCTTAGCAAACCTTCGCCACCCAGCAGCAGCACAGACCACCAGTGGTCACCTCCTCTGCCCCACCTCACAAGCCCACCGAATGGCAGCGCTGAAAAGTACTGTTCCGTGAGGAACCTCTCGTAGAGTTACTGGTGACACCCGTCGTTATTTTACATCACTGTACCTAAGGTCTCTGTNTGACCTGCTCTGGGTGTTCCTGCTCCAGCAGGGGGTTGGACTGGAGGAGCTTTCAAGGTCCCTTCCAATCCCTGATACTCTGGGATTCTGTGAAAGGGCTGGGTGTGCAGCTGGCAGCGTGTGTTTTCAACGACGAGAAAAGATCCGTCTCCCTGAAGGTGTTTTCTTCGACATCACAGGCGACATCATCTGTCCCTCTGCAGTTCTGGGGAAAGGAAGAAAAATGCCTCTTTCCTGCTCAGTTCTGCAGCTAGTGATGCAGGGGAGCAGTGGGGGGCAGAGCCTGAGCATCCCCCTGTGCCTGGGCCTGGGTTAGAGCCCCGCTGTGAGCCAGCAGCACCCCGCTCCCGGGACACAGCCACAGCCACGCTCCACGCCCTACGTACAAAAAGTGTTGCATCGACTGGAGCCAACTGGATTAAAATCCCATCTTGGTTTTCCAGGGAAAAAACATCCTGGGCCACTCAACCTCCCCTCCAGCCTCACCCATCCAGAGTCATTGAATAACTCTGACCTTCCAATTCCACCTTTGGAATAAAAAAAGGCCAAGGCTCCTCCCTGACAAAATGCATGGGTACAGTAGCACTAAGGCCATGGCTTTGGGGTAACTTGGCTTAGACAAAGAGAGACAAACCCGCCATCATCTCCCCTGGTAAATTCTTTCCACCCTTAAGCACACTCACACTTAACACACCGCACCCTCCTGCTGACGGGACACCAATGCCAGCCCACGGTGACTCGGTTTTTGGGGGGCTACCTGGGATAAAACCCACATTTAATATCATGGTTTCTTCCCTACCTCCCTCTACCTCCTTCCACCTAGGCTGAACTTTAAAAATGACAGTTTCTAGTCTTCAAATTAAGGGGCTTTTTTAAAATTCTTTTTATTTTTTGCTATTCTGTGCAGTAATCACCGCTGGGGCTGACTGACCAGCCTGGCTCCGACACGGGTCACAGCATCCCACCAGGGGCCTCAAAATGTCAGTGCAACTTTCAGGGAGAGAAAAAAGAAAAAAGAAAAGACCAGTCTTTGTCCTTTGGAGGAAATGTTTTAGCATTTTGGACTTGATGATCCCAAGGGTCTCTTCCAACCTAAATGATTCTATGGTTTTGAGCCCAACATCTGCAGCTACTGCCACCTTCACCATCTGCAGAGACCTGTCCTTCCTGAGCCGAGCAGCAGGACTTGCAGCTCTCAAACTGGGATCCCAGGGCAGCTTTGCCCCACACTCATCACGGCGATACTTTTTGCCTAATTACTGCTATAAAAAGAAAGAAGCTGTCAAAGAGAATTATTCAGATTCTGCAATACTGAAACAGAGACACTTGTGATAGGAAATAGTGCCCCTTCAGACTCCAGCGGTGCCTGCAATAATTAAATCAACCCTCCCAGCACCTACTAATGACAATTTTTACCACACCCATCTTAAAATGCTCAGAATTCCCAGAAAATTTGGTGGAAGGCAATTCAGGGCAGCGGGGGGGGTGGGGGGGAGCTGGGCTAGCTGGAAATCCAGCTGGAAGGTTTGACTCCAAGGGTCTGCTCTTGCCACAATAATCCAAATACTCCCCATCGCATCAGCTGAAAAGCCCGAGGGGCTGGAGCCCACGGCTCCGTCGGGGAGCAGGGCCCACTCCCCTGGCTGGGGATGTAAGACTGAAACCCCAAACCTCCGGCACCAAAAAAGGGCATTTTCTGTCATAATCTCAGAAACGGGGTACACAGCAAACTTCCTGGGTTGATGCCCTGAATTCCTCCCAGAGCAGCCCCCACGCAGGCACTGCAGCAGGAGAATGAATGTCTCGGCTGAGCCCCAGCATGGAGGGTTACCCTGCCAGGACATTCCTGGGGTTGTTAGAAATTCCCCATTCCAAACCATGGGGTCTCCTGAAAATGACACGTGAGGAGGGTATGCAGAACTTGCTCTCTATGAGGTGAAGTACCTGCACCTTTTCCATGTGAAAAATGCCATTTTCTTGCAGCCACCTTGTAATTTGAAAAAATGTGCAATTTCAGATTCCAGAGTGACTCCAAGTAGTGATTACACAAGTGACTAATGGGTTTCCAGGCACCATGGCCAGCCTCCATGGGACATCTGTTCTGTCTCCAGCTCCTCTGCTGTGGTCCTGTCCATGGAAGCTCTCGGGTGTCTCATCCAGGCTGGTCCCCAGCACCCTTACACCTCAAGCCAAGCTGGCCACCATCCAGCCTGGGGGGCTCCTTCTCCTCAGCCCTGAGAAGGGGGCTCCTACAGGCACTAAAGATGCAGGGCAAGGTGATTTGGTCTCAATAGACACCAGCAAAGCGCTGGGGAACAAGGTGTCCTGGAGGTGATATGGAAGGGGGCTTACCCCCATCCAGGTGATGGCTCAACCCTCAGGGCAACCCCCTGGGCCTTGGCCAAACTCCTCTGGCTCAGCAGGAGCCAAGGCGAATGCTCAGCCCGACCGAGATGGTTTGCTCTGGAGGCTTCCCAAGCACACACCAGCTGGTGATGGGACACCACCGCTTCCTCACTGGCTCCTCCAGCCTGCTGACCGTGGGAAAACAGTGATTTTCCATTAGCCCTGGCAATGGAAGGAGGAAGAGGTAAACCTGCTTGAAAGCTGAAATCCTAGAGAATTTGCTCTTGGGATTTTGTGGTGAGTCCCAGGCAAAGCATCAAACCCAGCCACATGCAGGTCCGCCTATTGCTGCGTCTCTTCCCCGCAGCTCCTGCCACTCCCAGGATTAAATAAACCCAGAGATCAACCCCGAGCCTGGGCCACTGTGTAAGTGCGGGGACGGGAGCCCAAGGGGATGATGTGGGGCTGTGGCCCTGTGTGACACCCAGGTGGCTCCCGAAGATGGAGCTTGGGTCTGTGGGCAGATGTCCACAGAGACCATCTGGGACAGGCAGAGGTAACTGAGGGAGAAATTAACAAGATGGATGGGAAGGAGAACCAGAAGCTGGGGCAATGGGGAAAGCTGGGACTCTGGGGAGGAGCTGGGGGGCTCCTCCGCCATAAAGGGGTGAACCCAACGCAGTGGTGGTGGCTCCGGGGGCTGCTGTCCTCGCTTGTGTTCCCAGGCCACAGGCTGCAGGCTGTCCCACTGCCGCTCTCCAAACAGCACAGGGTTGAAAGGAGATGGTTTGCTTTCCGAGGGTTTGCTTTTCCTGCTGTGCAAACACGGTGAGGCAGAGGCTCTTGGGGGGAGGCAGCAGCCACCCTTGGCACGACCCTCGCTGTGCAGAGCCGCTCCAAACGAGAGCATTTTCAGATGTCTGACCACCCCTGCCACGCTACAGCTTCTTCTGGCTTGGCTGGGGGGGGCGGTGCGTAAGGTGAATAAGATGAGACTAGAGGGAAATGAAGGCATTTGGGCACGGACTCGTATCATTAAGAGCATCTCAGCCGACCACAGCCATGTCCCAGTGTCCTGCCCCGCAGACGCTGCACTGCCCTGAGCCCTGCTGTGCTCCGCCTCTGCGGGGGGAGAGATCGCGAGGGGGATGCTGAGCAACGATTCTAAACACTACCTTTGGGTATCGCCCTAAAACCTCATTTATTACCAGTCAAGTCATCCATGAACAGCAGCAGCAGCTTCATTCCCCATGTATTGTCCCTGTCAGTCAGAAAAGCCTATCCCTCAGCTGCAAACTTACTTAAAATATTTCCCTGTAACTCTAAACGCTGCCATCTGCTCTTTCTGCCAGTCCCGCTCCCCCTGTGCAAACAATCCCTGTCTCTCCATCCCCTCTGCCAAGCAGGAACTATCAATTGTCCCATCCCCTTCTTCCATGTCCCAGCTCCATGTCCCCTCCACCATCCACCACCCTGCCCGAGCCCAGAGACCAGCCCTGTCCCTCCTGCTCCCTTCTGACCATGCTGCCTCCTCCTCCTCCTCCTTCTCCTCGCTTACACCAGTGCAGCCTCATCCCTGCCTCATGAATTAGCAACACACCTCGGCACAGACTGTCCCCACACTCACAGAATGACCCTCCGTAGCAGCATCTGGATGAGCCTTCAAGATCATTCCCAGGCCTGATGCTGAAGCGCTGATGTCCTTTGTCACATAAAGTGACCTTGCAAAGGATTTGTAAAGACTGTACGTATAGTCTTTTTAAAATATATAAATATATATATGTGTGTGTGTGTATATATGACTCTACACAGTCCCCTGGGGCCGGCACAGCCAGCCCAGTCCCACCCGGGACACGCAGCAGGAGGGGCAGTGGGGCTAGGGGTCCAATGGGGACCTCTTGGACGAGTTTTAAGAAGAAGAGCAGGATTTGGAAGAGGCAACTCTGCTAGGAGAGACCATAGCCATCCCGGGACACATCACAGCAGCAAAGGGACACACAGGTCCACGGGTGCTGTCTGGAGGGTGCTGCAAAGAGCATCACCCCCCACTCTCCCTCCTTCTCTGACACAAAGCCACATCTCCCCAGGACACAGAGGGCTCTGCTCAGGTGATGGGCCGCCAGTGAAGGGTTTGTTTACAGTTGTAAACAAGAAGAAAAGGGACAAAAGGGGCATTTCCAGCCCAACCCACCTTGACAGTCTTCCCCTGTAGCGCACAACTTCCATGGGTGCCATCACCCCAGCGCACAACAGGAACAAGTGACAACCATTCCGTGCCCCCAACCATCGGAGGTCCTGCTGTGGCTGCGCCTGCCCGCTGCCTCCCTGCTAATGACGGGCAAAAATCAGCTCATGCAGCGCTGGAACCTCTTTCGTCTCCCTCGCGCTCCTGGGGAGCCGGGCTGGGGATGAGTAAAGTTCTTAACTGCACACGACAATATGGAAATGCAGTGCCGCGGGCACCGCGGCCGCAGATGCCCCAGATTCGGCTGTTGCTGGCTGTAGGAAGATCTCGGTGGACAGCCATGGGTGTTTTCACATGAGTGTGACATCATGCGCAAAAGTGTCACATTGCTTTATGTCACAGGGGCGTCCGCGGACGAGCCCCCCCCCGCCTGCCAAGGGGGAGCAGCAATCTGCTCCTGCAGCCCGACCAGAAGGAAGGACCATCACCAAGCCCAGGGCAGCTGCAAATACCCCCCACCCTGATGGGCAGGGGGGACTTGGTGGGCAGTTTTCCCAAAAATCTCCACGACCCTCTCTTTTCCAGTGGCTGCCTGGGGGGCTGGGGACCAGCTGCAAAACCTTCTGGGGGAGGCAGATGCTGAACCCCAAGATCATCATGCTGGGTCTGCACCCTCCATCCTCCTCCTCACCTGGTGTGGGACCAGCCCAGATCTACCAAGGCAGTCCCTCATTAAAATCAGAGCCTCAAAACCAGACCCAGTGGGAGCAACAGGGTCACAGTAAGCCAAAAGGCCCTCAGAAATACAGGAGTACAGGAACTAACCGTGCGCTGATTGTCCTGGGGGGGGAAA
>VZTM01024773.1:283203-299241 GCA_013400555.1 Jacana jacana | reverse complement strand
GTGGAGTCCCCATCCCTGACTGTGTTTCAGGGTGGATGAGATGTGGTGTTGGGGGATCTGGTGTAGGGGACAGCTTTGCAGAGTGGGGCTGATGGTGGGACTCCATGATCCCAAGGGTCTTTTCCAACTGGAATGGTTCTATGCTCCTATGAAAGGACAGTTACATCAAGGATGCAACAAGTTGTCCCTGGGTGCGTCTGCAGGGCTGGGGCAGCCCCAGCATGGGCAGCAGCGTGGGGNGTGCAGCCTCATCCCTGCCTCATGAATTAGCAACACACCTCGGCACAGACTGTCCCCACACTCACAGAATGACCCTCCGTAGCAGCATCTGGATGAGCCTTCAAGATCATTCCCAGGCCTGATGCTGAAGCGCTGATGTCCTTTGTCACATAAAGTGACCTTGCAAAGGATTTGTAAAGACTGTACGTATAGTCTTTTTAAAATATATAAATATATATATGTGTGTGTGTGTATATATGACTCTACACAGTCCCCTGGGGCCGGCACAGCCAGCCCAGTCCCACCCGGGACACGCAGCAGGAGGGGCAGTGGGGCTAGGGGTCCAATGGGGACCTCTTGGACGAGTTTTAAGAAGAAGAGCAGGATTTGGAAGAGGCAACTCTGCTAGGAGAGACCATAGCCATCCCGGGACACATCACAGCAGCAAAGGGACACACAGGTCCACGGGTGCTGTCTGGAGGGTGCTGCAAAGAGCATCACCCCCCACTCTCCCTCCTTCTCTGACACAAAGCCACATCTCCCCAGGACACAGAGGGCTCTGCTCAGGTGATGGGCCGCCAGTGAAGGGTTTGTTTACAGTTGTAAACAAGAAGAAAAGGGACAAAAGGGGCATTTCCAGCCCAACCCACCTTGACAGTCTTCCCCTGTAGCGCACAACTTCCATGGGTGCCATCACCCCAGCGCACAACAGGAACAAGTGACAACCATTCCGTGCCCCCAACCATCGGAGGTCCTGCTGTGGCTGCGCCTGCCCGCTGCCTCCCTGCTAATGACGGGCAAAAATCAGCTCATGCAGCGCTGGAACCTCTTTCGTCTCCCTCGCGCTCCTGGGGAGCCGGGCTGGGGATGAGTAAAGTTCTTAACTGCACACGACAATATGGAAATGCAGTGCCGCGGGCACCGCGGCCGCAGATGCCCCAGATTCGGCTGTTGCTGGCTGTAGGAAGATCTCGGTGGACAGCCATGGGTGTTTTCACATGAGTGTGACATCATGCGCAAAAGTGTCACATTGCTTTATGTCACAGGGGCGTCCGCGGACGAGCCCCCCCCCGCCTGCCAAGGGGGAGCAGCAATCTGCTCCTGCAGCCCGACCAGAAGGAAGGACCATCACCAAGCCCAGGGCAGCTGCAAATACCCCCCACCCTGATGGGCAGGGGGGACTTGGTGGGCAGTTTTCCCAAAAATCTCCACGACCCTCTCTTTTCCAGTGGCTGCCTGGGGGGCTGGGGACCAGCTGCAAAACCTTCTGGGGGAGGCAGATGCTGAACCCCAAGATCATCATGCCGGGTCTGCACCCTCCATCCTCCTCCTCACCTGGTGTGGGACCAGCCCAGATCTACCAAGGCAGTCCCTCATTAAAATCAGAGCCTCAAAACCAGACCCAGTGGGAGCAACAGGGTCACAGTAAGCCAAAAGGCCCTCAGAAATACAGGAGTACAGGAACTAACCGTGCGCTGATTGTCCTGGGGGGGGAAACGCAACTGGCGGATTTCTGGCTGAGCTCTGTTTGTAACCACACAATCTCTCACGTCTCACAGGCCTTTTCTACCTGTTACGCTGAGTTAGTTTTCCAATTCATTCACTCCAGTTGCATCCAGTTCTGGGCACCTCAACACCAGAGAGATCTGGAGGGGCTGGAGCGAGTGCAGAGGAGGGACACGGAGCTGGGGAAGGGCCTGGAGAATAAATCTGATGAGGAGCCATTGAGGGAGCTGGGATTGTTTAGTGTGAGGAAGAGGAGGCTGAGGGGAGACCTCATCCCTCTCTACAACTGCTTGAAAGGGCATTGCAGAGAGGTTGGTGCTGGTCTCTTCTCACGGGCAATGAGCGATAGAAGGAGAGGGAATGGCTGCAAGCTGCAGCAGGGGAGGGTTAGGCTGGCCATGAGGCAAGAATTCTTCCCAGCAAGAGTGGTCAGAGCCTGGACTGGGCTGCCCAGGGAGGGGGTGGAGTCCCCATCCCTGACTGTGTTTCAGGGTGGATGAGCTGTGGTGTTGGGGGATCTGGTGTAGGGGAGAGCTTTGCAGAGTGGGGCTGATGGTGGGACTCCATGATCCCAAGGGTCTTTTCCAACTGGAATGGTTCTATGCTCCTATGAAAGGACAGTTACATCAAGGATGCAACAAGTTGTCCCTGGGTGCGTCTGCAGGGCTGGGGCAGCCCCAGCATGGGCAGCAGCGTGGGGCAGCAGCATGGGGCTGGAGGGGCAAAGAGGGGCTGCAGGACAGCTCTGGGGAGAGGATTTTTCCTCTGCAGGGCCTTCCCAGGTGGGATGGTGGAGGGCTGTGCCCAGCCTTGGGCCCTGCATCACCAGTGGGGGGTGACAATACTGGGAAGGCTGCAAAAAGAGACAGACATTGTTTGGAAGCCAGAGAAGCCACCTTGCAGTGGGAGCACTGAGGAGATCAGCCTCTCTAATATATCAAACAAGAGAGTGAGAGGTGACATGATCATCATCGGTAAGTGCCTTCACAGAGAGAAAATACCAGCTACTAAAGGGCTCTTCAATCAAGTGAAGAAAAGAGCACAAGATCCAGCCTCTGGGAGCTGGAAGCAGACAAATGTGAATTAGAAACAAGATGCAGTTTTTAAAAAGAAGGGTGATTAAGTAGAGGAACAAACTGCCCCAGGAGGTGGTGGATCCCGCAGTTCACGGTGTCCCCAAACCAAGACCGGCACCGCCCCGAGTGCCAGCTCCCGACAGTCCCCAATGCTGCCTCCCTGCTGCCACCCATCCCCCCGTCCCCCATGGCTGCTGCACAAAGGGAACACAAGATGGGGGTGCAGGAAGGAACCAGGAACGGGGGGACAGGGGCTGAGTGTGGGGCTGAGGGAGGAGGCTGGCGGGAAGGGGACACCCAACTGGAGCCCTGTGCTGCAGGGGCTGGTGAAGAGGTGGCCTCCTGGTGCCCAGTCAGCTCCCCACCTCCAACTTCCACAGACACAGGTTTTTTAAACAAAAAGGCCAACGATCCAATTTGCTGTAAATTTTCCCTCTGGAGACAGCTCTCCTCACCCGGCGGGGCCGTGGCACCCAGCGCCCACACGAGCTCGAGGAAGGGCGCTCCGCTCCCAGGGATAAACGGGAACGCTTTGGCAAATGGATGCGAATCCAGCAGTCTGTGGTTAGAAACACAAATACCCCAGCCCGGGAAGATCCGGGTCTGAGGAAGCCTTAACGTGAGCAGCTCCGGGAGCATCGCTGGAGGATGCTGTAGCCATGGCAACGGGAGGGAAAAAAAAAACCCACCACTCCCGCACAAACCAAGGACACGATTTTTACTGCCCGAGCGCCGAGTTTTTGCAGCCCAGCTCCTGGGGACAGCGTGGTAATAACGGCTGCATCCTATTTATCATAAGGGGCCTTCGTTGTCTGGCTAATGAGCTCTCCAGGAAAACCTGGAGAGCGCTTTCTCAGAGGAGCGACGCCAGCCAACGCCACTCCCAAGTTCCGGGGCTTTTGCTTCGCTGGCAAGTTCCTTGCCGTGCTCCCAGGCTCCCAAAGACAGAGCAGACTGATTAACTGCTGTGCCCCATTTTTGTCCCACTTCTGCTCCGAGGGCACCCAGAGCCTTCCCTTTCACGGGAGCCCCCTGGCAAGAGCGCAGGAGGGAGAGAGAAGCTCCCTCAACCCGGCCACAATAACTCTCCTGCTACTCCTGGATGTGATTTATCTCAGCCAGCCCTCGGTTTCTAGGAGGATTGTGGTTTGGATGCACGGTCGTTGGGACTCTCCAGTCTGTTGAGGTCACTCTGGAAGTGGCCCAGGGGTGGCTGGAGATGGGGAGGTGGTTGCTGGATGGAGGTTATTGGGGTTTTGGGGGGGTTTGCCCCCTAAACACCATCCCTGGAGGCTCGGGAGGGTAGAATGGGGCAAAAGCATCTCCAGCTCAGCAGCGGCACGGCTGTGCCGCTGCTGAGCTGGAGATGCTTTTGCCCCATTCCAATTTAAATTCCAGGGGTTTTTCCAGCACCAAGCGCTGCTCAAAGCAGCTTCGCATCAAAGTGCCCAGGAAGGCAATCCATTCACACCGGGCAAAACACTTCTAAGGCTTGAAGTCTCCCTGCCAGCACGGCTGGAAGGCAGTGGCACCCCAGCGGGTCGGCGCCTTGAAAGCAGCGTTTCGTCTGGCCATTTATTCCAGCAAATCTTTCTGGGATGTGGAATAAACCCTAAAAGAGGGAAGCTGCTGAATGGCTGAGCAGAATGACCAAGCAGCAGCCTGTGGGACAGTGGGACAGGGAATGCCGTGACCCAGCTATCCCTACCCCTCGGGGGCAGGAGGATCAACCAGCCAAGCAAGAGACAGAAGCCCTAGGTTTAAAGCTGGAAAGGTGTTTTCATTAATTACTGTCATTATCATCATCATAGCACCCCTGCTCTTCCTGCTGTTACCATCATAGAATCCTTTAGGTTGGGATCATGGAGTCCAACCATCAGCCCCACTCTGCAAAGCTCTCCCCTACACCAGGTCCCCCAACACCACATCTCATCCACTCTGAAACACAGGCAGGGATGGGGACTCCCCCCTCTCCCTGGGCAGCCCAGTCCAGGCTCTGACCACTCTTGCTGGGAAGAATTCTTGCCTCATGTTCCAACCACACGGCCCCTGGCCTGGGAGAGGACGAGAGCGACGGAGGGGAACTCCAGCACAAATAGAGGTTTTCCTGCCATTGTCTGGAGGCAGGGGGTGGGGAAGGGGGGCTGGAGCTGGAGCAAGCAGCCGTGCGTGCTCTGGGTGAAGAAAAGCCCCTTTGTGCCTCGCACACCCTGGGCATTGTTTGCCGGCCACTCGCCCTCGCACCGGGGCTGCCCTGCGCCGAGGGAGCCTGACTCACCCGCCACGTAAGGGCTGCCTCCATTTGTGCCATTTACTTCTCTTTCCTAATGCTTCTCAACGAGGCTTGGCTCCCCCCCTCCCTCCTCTTTCCTCTTTGCCACGCTACACTGAGGATGAGAAGAAGTGACGGGGACTCACTAACACCACCCATCAAGTCATTAGCGCTGAGCCCGGATCCATTGCGCACTCCAGAAAGCCCAGCCTCATCCAGAGCTGGCAGGGGAAATGGTTCTGCTAAAACCAGCAAAGGCTGACACAGACTGGGCTCCCGCTTATTCGGAAATCCGGAAATTTGGAGGAAAAGAGAGCAGGCAGTTTTCTTTCTGCTTCTCCCTGGGCACAAGTAACTGCTGACAGAAGGATGCTCGGGACCCTCCCTGGTCAGCCCAGTGGAGACAGGGTGCCATCGTGGAGGACACAGAGTGGTGGGTGGCAACAGCGTGGCCAGCAGGACCTGAGCTCCATGGCCCATGGCACTGGGAAGAGAACAGGCTGCTCAGGGACAAACAGGGAAGGATGGTTACTCCAGCAGCTGATGGTTGGACTCGATGATCCCAAGGGTCTCTTCCAACCTCAGTGAGTCTATGATTCTATAATGCACTGACGGCTGCCATGAAGATTAATAACCTGGCAGAGTCCGTGGTCTTTGCTCTTCCTTCGTGGATCCCACAAAATTAAAAGCTGTTTAGAAAAATCCCTGAATTACTGTGCCTTAACCCTGGGTGCCACCGTGCACATCGCAGGGCCCTGACCCATTTCTGCAGCATCTGCTTCAGTCTGAAACAAGCTTTAGGACCTGCATCCCAGCTCCCCTCCAGCAGGGAGACGGTCTCTCCCCTCCATCCCCTCTTGCAGTGGGGGGGATTAGCACCCACCTCCTCGTGGCGGGTCCCTCAGCACCCTCCTTGCTGCCCCCCTGCCCCGGTGTTCCCACAGCACAGCACGGCTTCACTGCACTGGAGGAGTCACCCCGGTGATGCCCATTAGCTGTAATGGGAAGCTACACGGCCATTACTCCCCATTAGGGCTAAAGCAGCGCCACGCAGATAACTCGGTTACCTCTGCGGAGACAGGGCCACTTCCCCGCCAGCTAATTCTCTTCCCTACAGGAACCAAATTGGTCCGTGCCATGGACTGGCCAAGAAGTTCATTAAGGCAGCATGATGCAAGACAAGCACTGGGCATCGTTCCTCATCCCACAGCCCCCACGCTGCCCCGAAGCACAGAGCGATGTCCTGGGGCAGCCCAGCAAACCCTCCTCCCCAGCACTCCAGCCCAGCAGGACCCTGCAGGCTTCACTTCTTGGAAATTGTAAGTCTCCGGGCTTGGAAGGATCCTTGGGTCAGGTAGAGGGAGTAGACATCTAGGGAGCATCTTCCCACCCCAGCATCCCGCTCTGTCCTCCTGCCTGTCCTCCTGCCCCACCATCCCACCCCAGCATCCCGCTCCATCCTCCTGCCCATCCTCCTGCTCTATCCTCCTGCTCCATCCTCCCACCCCAGCATCCTGCCCGCTCCATCCTCCTGCCCAGCATCCCGCTCCATCCTCCCAACCCAGCATCCCAGTCCACCAGACCAGTTACTTCCCACTGTCGAGGCAGTAGGTATGAGGACTCCTTGTTCATTTATTTCACACATTATTCCCATTTGCTCCCAGTTAATTCAGCCTGCCTACTGGGTCACGAAAGGATCTCCAGGTTTATCTCCCCTTGCACATTCAGGATAAACCCCAACTTGTTGTCAGGCTGCGGGGGAAGGAGCCGCTTTTCATCCTCCCCAGCTCCAGCCTGACCTGCTTCTCTGGAGCAGTTTGCAAGGCTGAACTCTTGATCCTCCCCAAACATCTTGGATTCTGAACAGAAACTTGATTGTTTCTGGGCCTACTTTGATGTTATGTTTTCATAATGAAGCCATTCGCAGCATGAGAATTAGGATTGTGTAACGATTTATACTGGAGATAACGGCTGTGCAGGAGCTACTGAGAGCACTGGCACCGAACAGAACTGGAAACGGAGGATCCCAGCCTTGGGAATGACTATTTTTTAAAGTATTAGTATTTACTAAAAAAGAATTTGATTTCTAGTTCCAGAGGAATAAAGCCGCTGCAGAGATTTGCCGGTCCGGCTCGGGCTTGCAGCAGCATGGCATGGCCTGGAGGCTGGCACGGCCGCTTGGCAGGGAGAGGGGCAGTCTGCTCACGTCCAGCAGCCACGGGCGACGGGAAACCATCCAGAGCACAAACCCAGGGAATGTTTAATGCCATCTCTCCCCAAGCTCACTGCCTTCATCCCCAGGAACAGAATGCACAGAAGCAGCCCCAGGAGCCATGCGCAGGAGATGAGGTTCCTGGACTCACCGGCGTCTCCAGCACGGATATCTGCATGGAGATGGGGATGGAGGCCCCCAGCCTGGCGCTGCTGAGCAGCCAGGGCTGGAGAGGTGGGAAACCCAGGTGAGACCCAGCTCAGCACAGCACAGCCCGATGCTCCAGCTCCTCTGCAATTGCTAAGGAAGTCTTTTCACAACAAGGAGGTGGTGGAAATGATGCATCTGCCCGTCCCTGCTGCCGCCCGTCCGCCTGCCCTCAGGTGGCACCGTCAGCTCGGCTGCTCGGAGCAGCCCAACCAGGCACCATGGCAGTTGCTGCCTGAAAACCAACAGGAGGCACTGGGAAGCCATTCCTGTGCCCTCATCAATCTGCAAGGTCCCTACAAAACCAACCCCAGGTGCTGGGAAGCCATTCCTGTGCTCTCACTGATCTACAAGAGCCCAGCACAGCCCAGCTGTGGCCCATGGGCTCTCCCATGCAGCCGGGTCAAGGCACTATTCCAAACACCCACCTCCTCCTCCACGCGAAGGCAGACAGGAACCCCAAAGCCAACAAAGCCACTGTACCAGTGACCCAACAAGCTGCAGCCAAGGGCATGGCCGTGCCAGTGCAGACACAGCTTCCCCGCTCCCCACCTTCCCACCCAGCCTGGAGAGCCCCAACACGGAGACCGGTGCCGCCCCTCCACTGGGATAACCCGGAGAGGAGGAGCATCTCCTGCCAATAGTGATGAGGCCGATCGCTGCCAGCTCTGCCTGTTCCAGTGGCATTGGCAAGAGATGTGAACGGAAAAGAGCAAGGGTGCATCACCTCCAGCACACACCACGGCCCCAAAAGGCGTCTCTGACACGGGGGGTTTGCAGCTTGTTTGAGCAGAAAAAGCGGTATTAAAAGGCTCGGTCACCTGCACAACAGCAGCACCTCAAAGTCACCTTGCTCGTGGCAGAACAAGAACACACTGCTGGTCTGTGACAGCGAATTCACTTCAGGGCAGCTTCAGAGGCAGCTCATACACGGAGGTATGAGCCATGGTCTCCCCCCGGAGCCCCCACAGCCACCACTCCCCGCAGTGACATTTAGCTAAAGCCGCACAGTGCCGACCAGGGAGGGACCTCACCGAGGGGCAGCACAAGGAACAACTTCTTGACCCCTACCAAAGCAGCAGCCCCTCATGGCTGAGGTCCCAGAGTGGGGCTGGGGGGTGACACGGCTGAGACAGGGTAGACCCATCTGTGCAGGAGCACACATGTGTGCAGCAGCGCTCCCACCGCCCTCCCAGGGCACCCAAACCTGCCTCAGGAACCCACTCTGTGACTCTCACTGCATCAAACTGATAACTAGGAGTAAAAATAGGACTGGAGTTTCTGGGTTGCATAAGGAGGAGTGGAGAAAGAACCAGCCCAGGGGGACCAGGCCTGGGGGGTGTTCAGGTTGGTTCAAACTGCTCCCCCAGCTCCAGCGCAGGCAGTGCCTTCTTCTGCTGTGGGAGCTGGGGCTGCAGCCGGGCTGGCAGCTGAGCCCCAAAAGAGGACAGAAAAGCTGCCACTGTCCAAAAAGTTGCAGCTGGCCTGGAGCAGGGAGATGCTGGAGTGACAAGCTGATCTCTGCTCGAGTTCAGCTGCAGAGAGCACACGGCTGATTAGCCCCGCTCTGAGCCGGGAGCTCACCCCAACGGAATGCTCGTCCCACCGCAGGGGACAGCAGCCCCCCAGGAGGGTGGCATCTGCCCTGAAGGCACAGCAGAAAGGGATGTTTCTGAAGAAGTCAGAAAAGAGAATAACAAGGGGCTTTGCAACTGAGGGCAGCACAGTCCAATAACACGGGGAGGGAAAGCGAGGGTCTGGGTTTGCTCCCAAAGCAGGAGAAGTGGAAGGAAAGGGGTAGGACAAGGGGTAGTGGATGCAAGCTGGAACAGAGGAGATTCCAGTTAAATATGAGGAAAAACTTCTTCACAGTGAGAGTGACTGAACACTGGCAGGGGCTGCCCAGGGAGGTGGTGGAGTCTCCTTCTCTGGAGACATCCCAAACCCGCCTGGAGGCGTTCCTGTGTGACCTGCTCTGGGTGTTCCTGCTCCAGCAGGGGATTGGACTGGAGGAGCTTTCAAGGTCCCTTCCAAACCCTGATACTCTGTGATTCTGTGAAAGGGCTGGGTGTGCAGCCGGCAGCACCCGTTCCACCTGCGCTGAAGAGGGGTCCAGCTTGGCTTCCATCCGGGGGGGAATGAGCCGTGGCTGCCAGCCAGAGCACTGGGAACCCTCACTCCTGCAGCAGGAAGGACGATCCTGGGGGGCTCCCAAGGCAGAGGGGGCTCAGCAGAGGAACAGGACTCAATCCCGGGCATCGGCCTCATGTCCATGTCCCTGCAGAGGAGCATCTTGGCTCCTGCAGCGGTTCTGGCTGGGGGGCAGAGAGGGCAGAGCACCAGAAGCCCATGGCCCCACTTGGATGTGTGTCTGTCCCCCCCAGCAGACCCCTCCCCACCAGCACTGGAGCAGAATAAACTCTGCACTCGTGCAGCATCGTACGTCATGCAGCAGCCAGCGTGCCATTAGATCTTCAAACCCAACACTGAGGGTGACCCGATGGCATCACCAGCATCTGCCAGGGCAAGGAAATAATGGGTGTCAGCAACAAAACTTCAGCTGTAAAACCTGTCTGCACAACTGCCCTCGCTTTTAGTGCCAGGTCATCAGAGGTTCCCGAATGCCCAGGTGGGCTGGAGGATGGAGCACCACAGCTGGAGACGCCCCCGGCTGCTGCCTGGAGCCAGGGGACCCCAGCTGGGGACCGCTCCGAGGCGGCCAGTGTCCCTTTCCCTGCAGGGGGTGGATGTGGGTCTGGGGCTCATGGTGGCAAATGGCACCACTGTACCCCTCTGTGTTTGTCTATTGTCCCCCGCATCCCCTCATCCCTCTGTGGTGGCAGCAGCCCTTGCCTGCCAGGCTCGCAGCGGTGGTGGCGGTGGCAGCAGGACGGGCAGGTGGGGTGGCCATTCCTCGAAAGCCACTTGCCAGACGCTCGCTGAGAGGGACGGAGGCCAAGGGCAAGGCAGTGGCTCCCTGCGCAGCCTGGGCCTGAGTCCCCGGCCGCTCTGCCAGCTCCACAGCGCTCCCCCCACCAGCCCACCCGCCACCAGCCCTCCAGCAGACCCTGCTCCCCACAGCCCCCTGCTTCCTCCCGCTCCTGCCATCGCTCCTCACCCCCATCCCACCCCACACAGGGGCCAGAGCAGCTGAAGTGTTAACCTTCCCGGGGCTTGGGCCATGGTTTTCCCCACGTGACCACCGTCTGACTGCACTGCAGAGGACACCACCGTGCAAACACCCGGCGCCGTTTGTGCTCCAGAGCCTTCCTCAAATAGAGTTAAATCTCTGATGCTCTCTGGGACTTTTGTGTTTACATTTTAAAACATCCCCTGGCTCTTCCTGCTCTGGGAAGCAAACCATTTACAGCCCCATCGTCACCACCTGGAAGAATCCCCCCATCCCATTTTAACCCCACTAACGAGGTCCAGCATCCTCCCAGGCACTGGAACCAGAGCTGCACTGGCAGCACCACCAGCTTTCGCCCCAACAGGTTTCCCATCAGGTGCTCCACAAACTGTGGTTCAGCACAACAAGAAATACCATCCTGACACCCCCAAATCAATACATTTCTAGCTGTATTTCAGTGAACACCCCAAAGCACGAGCCCTGTGCTCTGGCAGAGCCGTGGCTGCCCGGCACGAACTCTTTCCGCTTGGTTAATACCCCGTCCATTCCCACGGCGACGGGAGCAACATGACAGGGGCTCTCGATGTAATTTCAGCTTTTAATTCCTGTCATGGCTTATCAGCAGGGATGCAGACACCTGAACAAGAGCCGACTCCCACTCAAACCCCGGCGCCTGTCACAGGCACTTGGGAGAAGCGCTGAGTCCCCTCTCTGGGCAGCCACCCGGCCGTGTCCCTCTGCCCACACACAGGGTCCCCGCACACCCGCCCCACGGGGGCAGCCGCAGCCCCAGCACCAAACTGGGAGCACAAAATGGGAAGTTTATGGCCACACTCAGACCCCAGGAGCTGCCAGATCCCGAAGCCCTCGCGCAGCTGCGATCCCGGGTAAAGGAACCGACGGGAGCAGCTACACGAGTATCATTTGGAAAATACAACAGTTTGGTGAAAGTACCATTTACTTTTTAACCCTCATGGCATTTTTGCATTTTCCTGTATCAATGTCTGGCTGTCTCCAAGGTGCACAGATGAAGCTAGAGCTTTTCATCACCATTATACAGAGAAAAAACACATTATAGCCTGCAAATGTTCTTAGGCCAGTCTACTTAAATGGAACTTGTAAAGTTCACGTTTTTACCCCACCTTTCTGTGCAGCCACTGAATCGCCTCTGTTTGATTAATGCCCAGTTAATTTTAAGAAGTCTGTGCGCTCTACAGACACATGAACTGAAAAATCATGTCTGTGTGGGTGATGGCTGCTGATCTGCCACTCCTTTGCAAAGACAAACGCCTCGTTTTTAACCGGGACACGCAGAGCGATTAATTGAAATTGTTATCTGTTCTGCACATGCCTCAGCCCCCCCAGCAGAGCCACAGGTACGTGTGTGTCACCGTGTCCCTCCGATACACAGCTCTGGGCCGTGACAACAGGGTGGGAAGAGGCTGCCTCTGCAACAAGCAGGAGAATTTGCTTCAAGAACTTCAAGCAACAACTTAGAGCTTTTCGAGAGGCGTTTATCCACCCCAAAGGGACCAAAATGTTTACTGCTCAGTCTCTAAGCCCAGGCTGGCACTGGAAGGAGCCCCAGTAAGTTCTGAGCCCCAGCACTGTGAAGCAAAGCAGGGACTCTCTCCCCTCCCGCGCTCGGGCGGTTGGTGTGACACTGGAGAAACTAGTCCAGCTCCACAACGGCACAAAAACATCTCTTGGGAATTCTGGATCCAATTAAAATTATTTCAGGCTTAATCATATGAGGTGCTGCTGGTGACGGCGAGCTCCAAACCTTATTGCCGTGTTTAAATCCTATTTTTATGCTGTCCCTCAAAAGCAGTCCTGCTCCTGCTCATCCCCTTGCCCTGGTGCCTGCTCGGAGCAACACCTCTGTGACCCTCTGGAGGGGCTGTCCCCTGCCCCTCCTCACCCCGGCTCACTGCTGGGGGGTTTGTTCTGCCCTAACCAAGAGGAGTTTGTAGTGAGTTGTTATTCTTACCCCAGGCTAAAGAAGCAGACCCACTGGCGCTGGGGGACAGTGAGAGCCCCAGGAGCTTCCTCCATCGTCTGTCAGAGAGAAGGCGATGGCTCCCCAGGACCTCCCCCCTCAGCAAAGAGCGGTCACAGCCCCACGGAGACCCCCTGGGATGGGTCTGCACCAGGACAGGTCCAACTCCTGGACTTCTCAGCCTCGGCTGTGCCCTTCAGAAAACCCACCCGAATGAGCTGCGCTTAAAACACAGCCATGAGACTGGGACAGAAACCAAAGAGGGACAAAGGGAAGCGTTTTGGATTTATGGCCACCCAAGGCAAAACCAGGGCATCTCTCCCAAGAGCTCAACCTCATATCTCTGAGAAGGTGACCGAGCCGAGCTGTTCCAGGCGTGGCGCCGTGTATCCCGAGAGCGAGAGAGCGAGCAGAGCCGAGGGATCCCGCCTGCAGATCATGCTCGCCCTGCACCGTGTGCGCACAAGACTCTGCGACTGGAGTTTAATGTAAAAAAGGTTCTGCCTGTCTGTTCCACTTACTCACATCCCACCGGGCTTCTCGTGTGCTCAGAGAGCGTCTCTGCTAAAGGCAAGCAATGCTTTGTGAAACCTGCGGGGAGGAAACGAAAATACACCTCAGGAGCACTCGCACGGACTAGAGAAAGCAATGCCAGTTGGACTCATTTGATGGGGAATAAACTTTCTGAGGACATTCTCCACCTCTGATGCATTATTTGCACTGCCAGAACCGCTGAAGGGTCTCAGACCAGCACACACTCACACGCACAGCACACCCTCCCAAGGGACAGAGAAATAATGGTGAGAAGGTTCCTTGTCTCTGACTTCAGAGAGGGACCGGCCAATGCACCCACACCCTGAGGGTCGTCCCAGTCCCATGGCAGTGCCCAGAAAACCAGCCTTTGGTCCCACAAGCTCCGCGACCTCCTCCATGTCTCCATGTCTCCATGTCCATCCCGCAGCCACCGCCCAGAGGTGGCACCTTCCCTCCTTCAGCCTCTGACCTGAACCTCAGCCCCTTGAGAGGGGTGGCCACCCCCAGCTCCCAGTCCCATCCAGGCTACAGTGCTCACCGCACAGACCTTGGATTTGGGGTGGGGGTGGGTTTTTTTTTTTGGAAACTCCAGTGTTAGAAAATTCCTGGGAGTCGTGGTTCTTGAAAACGAGATGCTATTGCTGCCATCAGCAGAGAAACACGCGGCCCAGCGCAGCTGTGCCTGGTCTTATGGAGGACATGCACTTCCCTCCCACTGAAACTCCCCGGAGGAATTTGGGCTGAAATAGCTGGGAAAGGGGGAGTGGAGGGGCCCTTCTGCTGCCCCCAGCTCAGACAAAGGCAGCGCTGCCTGAGCTCACCCACTGCAGAAGCGGGGACCTCGCTGGGGACAATGGTTGGTGGTGGGATTCCACCCACTCAGACTGAGTTGCTGCAGAGTGATGAGAGAAGAATGAAAGTCAGGAGGACACAGGGGTCACTCATTCGCTGGGGGGACAAAAGGCGTTGTGCAGAGGGCACAGACACCCTGACTGCTGCCCGAGACAAGCTTCCTCACAGAACACCAGTGTGTCTCAGCACAAACACACACCAAATACAGGAGTTAGTAAAGAGACAGGAGGGGGTTGGTTTTTCTTTAAATTATTATCTATGGATTGGAGAAAGTGCAGCCCTTAAAAATGATGTATGTGCAACTGGTTGGAGAGCAGCCCTGAGGGAGAAGCACTTGGGAGTGATGGTAGATGAGAAGCTCAACATGAGCCGGCAGTGCACACTGGCAGCCCAGACAGCCAACCCATCCTGGGCTGCATCCAAAGCAGCATGGCCAGCAGGGCAAAGGAGGTGATTCTACCCCTCTACTGTGGTGAGACCCCACGTGGAGCACTGTGTCCAGCTCTGGAGTCCTCAACATAGAAAGGACATGGACCTGTAGGCACGGGTCCAGAGGAGGGCCATGGAGATGCTCAGAGGGCTGGAGCCCCTCTGCTGTGAGGACAGGCTGAGGGAGCTGGGGCTGTTCTGCCTGGAGAAGAGGTTACACAAAAGGCACCGCATGTCCTGCACCCGGGGCTGCTGCTGTCACTGCTGCCACCAAACAAACCCTGCCGGCACTGCCTCCCCATTGCCATCTTCATCAACACCCCCAACTCTGTCCAAAACTGGGGAACACCTTTAGGAAGGCTGAGTCAAGTCTTCATGGGCTACTCAAGATGCTTTATTTCCTAGGATGTCTCTAAATCTGGACAGTTTCTGCCCCTGTAATGAACACAGAATGGTTTGGGTGAGAAGAGACCTTAAAGCCCATCCAGTGCCACCCCCTGCCCTGGGCAGAGACACCTCCCACCAGCCCAGGTTGCTCCAAGCCCCCTCCAACCTGGTCTTGAACCCCTCCAGGGATGGGGTGTAATCCCTTGTGCTGATGCAGCTCCAGAGCACCTTTCCCATTCTGCTCCCAGTCACCATTCCCTGCCTGGGGCTTCTGAGGAGCTTTGCTGTAGAAAGGGGTAATGAGAGCGAGACCTTCCCAGACACAGCCTGTGCTGGTGGCACAGCCCAGCATTTGTGTGTGGGGGCAAGTACAGCCACTGCTGAGGCACAGCACCCACAGCCCTGCATGCAGGGGGGAAACGCCGTCCCATCCATCTCCTGTCAGGTCTGCTCTAAATGGCCCTGAATCACTGTGCGGAGCGTGGTCCGTGTTCTCCACGTGCCTGTACTCAGTCCTCCCTGGGCTTTATGCCAAACCCCCTCTGCCCAGCATCTCCTCGACACCTTCAGGGAGCAGAGCGACCACTGCAGCTATCCATTCTCAGGATACCCATCGCTGCAGGATCCATTCTCAGGATACCCATCACCTCAGGATCCATTCTCAGGATACCCATCGCTGCAGGATACCCATCTCTGCAGGATCCATTCTCAGCCTGGAGTTGGAGCCATTTTCCTGGAGAAGCAGGAAAGGCAATGCAGGACCATCCTGCAACTTCAGTGGGGGCTGGCTCAGCCTGCAGCTTTCACGCTGGGCTGGCTACGCGTGGCACGTCACTGACCTTTAAAAACCCCCAAGGACTCTTCAAACTGTGTCATCCACTTGCCTGATTAGACAACACAATCCTATTTTGCTCGGCTATGCAGGGTGGGGTGTAGGAGGGGTCGGCTCTGGTGGGACGCTGCACTTTTCCAGCTGCTGGGGCTGATGTTTGCACAGAGAAAACCAAAACACATTCCAAGAGGAACGGCTCCTCTGGGCTCAGCCTGCAGCCACAGCGGGTTCCCAAAGGGCTGCTGAGGACTGAGCTTTGCTCAGCATCTCCCAGGGAGCTGAGAAGCTGTTTGAGGTCCAAGGCCTAGTCAGCATGGGTTTATGAAAGGCAAGTCCTGCCTGACGAACCTGATCTCCTGCTCCAATCTGCCTTTTCCGAGGGG
>VZTM01024773.1:199227-265527 GCA_013400555.1 Jacana jacana | reverse complement strand
TGCCCCAGCTCTCCCGTGCCCCAGCTCTCCCGTGCCCCAGCTCATCCCTGCCCCAGCTCGCCCCTGCCCCAGCTCTCCTGTGCCCCAGCTCGTCCCTCAACTCTGCCCCTCCACCAGCTCTGCTGGGGCTCCGGTTCTGGGCAGAGAAAGGGCAGGTTTATTTAGAGCCCCTGGGCTGAGCTCACCCCCCTCCTCTGCCTCAGGCGTGTCCCCCGAAACAGGGGACGTCTGGGGGCAGCTCCAGGCTCCCCTCTCAAACTGCCTGAGCAGGTTTGCCCCGAGCCAAGGAAAGGCTGGGAGATGCCTTCAGAAAAAGACTCTCCCTTCCCCAGCCTCCATGGACAAGAATGCAGGTTCGATGAGTAATGTCTTTTGTTGCTGTTGTTCTCTTTTTAATAATTAATACATTAAATGGTACAAATTCGCTATATTTGGGTTCTCCATTACTTGCCGCTTTGGGCTCAGAAATCCAAACTGCAGCTTTCTGAATGTATATTTTCAGTGAATTCTCAGGTGCGTTGGTCTGCCGGGCCAAGAGCCGGCGTGCAGACCCCGGGGAGGAAGGAGCACGGGCAGAGGAGCAGAGCTCACGGCTCACGAGGGCAGCGAGCCCCCCAGCCCAGGGATGGCACCCGCATGGCAAACCACCACAAAGCCCCCCGAGAAGTGTCTGCAGAGCTGGGGACAAGGACCTGTCCCCAGGGGCTCTCAGCACGGTGCTCGCCTCTGCTGCAGGGCAGAAACCTTGGTTTCAGGTGAAGGACGGAGGCTGGACCAGCAGCCCCATCCCATCATGCCCACTCCATCCCATCAAGCCCGCTTTGCTGGGCCCCTCCCAGCAAAGCTCCCAGGTTGAACTGGGCTCTGCTCAAGCAGCAGTCAGGGCATCCACCCCAGAGCTATTTTGAAGCACAACCAGCCAGTTACCTGTCTGGCTTTGCATTTGGTGCAGGGAGAGACGGGGCACTGAGGGAGGCAGCACCAGTCAGGCCCAGTGTGTGCAGGCACCGTTTGGGAAGTGCTCAGCTGTCGGAATATTGAATGTTGACAGAAGCAACGAGGCAATAACTGCTTTAAATTCAAAAGTAATCCATTTCTCAGGTATTTCAATGGAAAACGTCATGCTTTATCTATTTATCATTCACAACCCATATATTTATCACCCATAACAATTTCTCATCCATAACCAGCAGTAGCTCTGAGAGTGGATGCAGGGGTACAGGGGTGCAGAGAACAAACCCTGGGATTCCCAAGGGGAAGGCTGGGGAACAAACCCTGGGGGTCCCCAGGGTTTGTTCCCCAATCCCCAAGATTGCTTTGACTTTCTTCCCTGCCCGCAGAGCTAATGGTGTGCCAGAGAAAGCCCAGCTCTGTGCGCTCGCGGCAGAGACTCCAGACTGAAGGCACCGCGCTTGTGCCCGGCCCGACGGGGCACACGGGGCGCTCTCCTCTTTCTGACTCCCTGCTTTGGCAGACATTCACATCACCCATCCCCAAAAGTGCAAATACAACTTTCGGTCTCCTTGGGTACGCGCAGAGGTAACGCTGAGCAAACGCTCTCGGCAGGTTCTTGCGAGCAAGACACGCTCTGGTTTATATTTAGAGACTACAAATAGGGAATAGCTCTGAATCCAGCCCAGAAATCCATTTCAAATATTCCTCTAGTTCTATTTACAGACCCTCTCTGTAAATGTTGTAACAGGCAGAGAGGAGGGTGTCTGTGTCTGGGGACTCTGTACTGTGAACTGAGGGGTCCCTATGAGTGTGGGACTGGGGTGGCGTGTCCCCAGCAGCACCCCCAGGGCAATCCTGCCACCTCCCACCAGTGGTGCATCACGGCCAGTGCCCGTGCTTTCTTGTGTGATTCTCCTGATATTCAGTGGCATTTTTCTGAAAGCCCTGCTTCTTGCTCTCCGTGACTAAGAAGTAATCACAGTCTCTGTCAAAAAGAGAAGTATAAATCTATCCCCCCTGATTGCAAAAGGCGGCTGGAAAATGGGAGGCGTATGGAGCAGAGGGTGCCCAGCGGGGTCAGAGATAAGGCAGCAGCCAAAGCAGCCCTGGGGTTTTTTGCTCTCCATCTCAGGCTCTGACTTTCAGGTGTAAGGTCTTAGGTTTGCCAATGCTGACCCTGATCTGCATGCAAGAATTTCAGTGTGAGGAAATACTTACTTTTCAAGGACTTGAGGGACTCGGGAACATAATCCAGCAAGATTTGGGCACTCTAACCCCATTCAACTCTGCCGAAGCCCCATCCTGGGGGATATGCCTGGGAGAGCCCTCCTCTGGGCAGGGCTCCTGTCCTGCCACCTCCCCAGGACCAGGCTCCCTGTGTGGCTGCAGGCACTGAGAGGCAGCAGAAAAGCCCTCACATCCTAGAAACAGTGTTTAAACAGACCAAAATGAGTGGGAGGGTTCCAAGAAGGTGAGGAACCAGGCACTGCAGGAATTTGGGTAGCCTTTCAGTGCAGGGGAAGGTGGCAACAAACTCACAGCAACCGTCAGGGGTGGGCACGTGGGACCATCCAGGGCTGGGTTTGGGAGCTGTAGGTCAGGAGCCAAGATGAGCAGAGGAAGCTGAGCACGTGGTTCTGGGTCCTACTGCCCGTGGTGTGACGGGCAGGATGTCACCACTTCTCACCTTAACCAAACAGGCCACTCCATAGCGAGACACTAGATGAGCCCTGGCAAAAATAAAACAAAACAAAACATAACAAACACAATTACCACAACTCCATGTTTTTTTCAAGCTGGAGAAGAGCAGCCACTGCTGCCACCACAGGCCCCATCTGCCTGCGGGCTGCCAGACACACTTCGAGGTGCCCCGGGCCCCGAGCTCTGCAGAGTGCAGCCAAACTGGTGGATTTCCCACAGGAAAAACCACAGCTTGTCCCACGCAGTTAATTCAAGCTCAGTCCCCAGCCTCTGCGAGGGCACGGCAGGACACCAGCTCTGGGAGCCCTCCTGAAACACCTCCTCTCCCCGCGGGAGGCAGGGAGATGAGCTGCCCCCAGGCAGAGCCGCTCTGCTCAGCAGCAGCTGACCCCGGCCCGGGCAAAGAGCCAGGGGCTCTGCTCCCACCACCCAACAGCAGGAGGTTTGACAACCACTGGAATTAATTTGGACTTCATCTAAACTACTCCTGGCGTTTCTGCTTTGAACTCTGCCCGCTTCTGCCCGGCTGTCGCTTCGGCTCTCATGTGGGTGAAGCACCCCCCGAGTTTCGTGCCACAGCCACACAGCCTGGGGTGGGCACAGCAAGGGACCGTCGGGAGGACCGGGCTGTCTGTCCAGTGTCACCCAACCACTTTGGCTGCAGGAGCATTTCTGTGGCTGGAGAATCACAGAATCACAGACTGGTTTGGGTAGGAAAGGACATTAAAGCCTCCCCCAGTGCTACCCCCTGCCACCCCCTGGGCAGGGACACCTCCCACCAGCCCAGGTGGCTCCAAGCCCCCTCCAACCTGGCCTTGAACCCCTCCAGGGATGGGGCAGCCACAGCTTCTCTGGTCAACCTGGGCCAGGCTCTCAGCACCCTCACACCAAAGAGGTTCTTCCCCACAGCTCAGCTCCATCTCCCCTCTGTCAGGGTCAAACCTTTCCCCTCATCCTAGGGCTCCCTTCCCTGACGATGGGAAATGGGGAATGACAGCTCCCTGTCCTGGTGTGGTCCCCACTGTGGGTCAATTAGTATTTTTCCAAAGAAAGGAGCAACAGCTGGAGCTCCATAATTTAAACACACATTGGGCAGATCCAAGAGACCTTCCAACCTGCAGAGGGCAGAGAGGGGAAGGCGCTGCTCAGCCTCAAACATCTTGCAAAACCCACCAAGGTTTGGGCAGCAGGTACAGAAATTGCATTTGCATGATGAGTGTTTCAGGCCATGGGCATTGCTGTTCCTGACTTGCTCTTATTTTTCTCTTAAATATGTTTAAAATTACTACCTTCAAAATATTTCTAGTAGAACCCAATTGCCTGAAGAAAATGGCCTCCTGGGGTGCTTCTGCATCTAACAATTCACCAGCCTGGGTTGAATATTTACTACTTATAATCTTCATTTTCTGTACAGATTTTTGGGCAATTGTAGCTGCAAGAGAACTCATCTGTGCATTGGTGTCGGGAGGCTGCCGGCAGGGAGCGGGTGACCTCTGCAGAGCCTGCGGCATTTCCTGCACCTCTGGGGCAGAAAGCGGTACCGAGGGTTGTGAGAGCTCTGCGGGGCACAGCCGGGCACAGCTCCCGGAGGTGCTGCTGCCCCTGCACCTTGGGTTCAAAAACTGGGGCATTTGGATGGTGCAAATATATTTGACCATATCAGAGTGTGCAGTAAACTAGGCTAACGACCCCCAGGCTGGGAGGGCTGGGCTTAGGACCCCCAGACTGGGAGGGTTGGGCTAAGGACCCCCTAGACTGGGAGGGTTGTGCTAAGGACCCCCTAGACTGGGAGGGTTGGGCTAACGATCCCCAGACTGCGAGGGTTGGGCTAACAACCTCCAGGCTGGGAGGGTCAGGGTAACAACCCCCAGGCTGGAAGTGTTGGGCTAACGACCCCCAGACTGGGAGGGTTGGGCTAAGGACCCCCTAGACTGGGAGGGTTGGGCTAATGACCCCCAGGCTGGGAGGGCTGGGCTAACAACCCCTGGGCCTGGCAAGCTGGGTGAGCAGGCTGAGGCATCCGGATTTTCTTCCTGCTGCCCTTCGGAGAACACGCTGCTGCGGAGCTGGCTTTCGATAGAGCCCAAGGAGGGAAGTGCAGCCCGTTAGTCCACAGCCTCCAGTCCGCCCAGTCACTTAATACCCTTTCTATCAATGAGTCCCTGGAAAATCAATGCAGCCACGATGTCCACTTGTTAATTCGGTAAATGGCCTTTTCTCCACAAAAGGGATCCTTTTTACAGGTTAATGAATCAGAAGGGAAAAAAGATGGCCTTTTGGAGGATTTCTCTGGCAGGAGAGGCCGGGGGGAGGCCGGGAGCTCAGGGGGTCCCGGGGCCGCAGCGGGGCTGGTCTCTGGCCGCTACGGCAGCGGCGCTGGGGAGCAAATTAAACCTTCCTTTCTGCTCTCAGAAACCCTGGGGTTTTCGCTTGTGCTCTGTTTGGATTTTTATTTCTGTGTGTGTGTGCAAAGTTACCTTTTTATTTAGAGTCAATATGAAATTCTCTTCTCCCTGTGGATTTCTGAATGCTGTCTGGGAGTCAGAGATTGTGCCGAGCTGCAGAGAAGAAATTAAAAAGTAGGTATTGTGCACAGGAAGCGTCAGTCGCTCCCGAAGAAAAACTACCCCAGTGGGAGTGTATTTAGGAAAGCAATTGGCATCTACAGGAACTGGTTTCCAAACCACAAGAAGCCTGTTTATCTGGGCTATTATCACAACCCTGGTGCTCTCTTTAGGTTCACAAACCCCACAGCTTTCCTCCTTCCCTTGGTCTCTTCCTCACTGCCTCGTCCCAGCCCGGCCAGGAGGGGCTGCATCCTGGCTCTGGCAGCTCGGTGCTGAGGGACGTGGGTTCTTCAGGCTTGAGACAGACCCCCTGGACTTCTCCAGGGGAAGGAAGGGTAATCGAGCAGCACCTGGGGGGCGTGTGGCTGCCCAGGGAGCCGCAGGCACCATCCCATGGCATTTAGCAGGAGCAGAAGAGGATGGTCCAGCCCAGAAGGTACAGAGGGACGTATCGACAGACAGACAGACACACCCAGCGCTCTGACCAACTTGGTTTGGGTACAATTGCAATGAGAATATTGTCTGCACGGAGCCAAACCTTCACAAAAATGACAGAGCATTAGTTGCACAGCCCTAGCTAACACAGTATTAAATACACCCACCAGCCACACGTATTAAATGACGGCATTCATTAACCGCAGTGACATTTTTATACACTCGATGCTTCTAATGGGTTGAACTGGGAACAAAGAGATGAGAACAGAGCCAGGTGTGACGGAAAGCCAGCAGGGAGGGCAGCTCCCTCACAGCCGATAGCTGCCCCTCTGCAATCCAGAGCCAAGCACTTCTGAGCACGAGCGTGCTCGCCTTCCAAGCCTGCGCCGAGCAATGCCAGACCAACACCTGGGAGCCGAGGAGCGGGGAAAGCAGCTCCGTGCTGATCAGTTAGGAGTCAGAAAATGCACAAAAGTGATGAAGGGAAAAAAGCCCATCCGAAGGGGAGAGAGACCCGAAACGACCAGCAGCAGCCCTGTTTGTCGGGAGCAGGGGGGTGAGAAGGGCCGAGCCAGCTCCTCCCAAAGCGCGGGACAGTGGGTGTCCGTGCCCACGGCCAGAGGGGGGGAGCTTTGTCTTCTGAGCCCAGCTAGGAGCAGAGGGCACTGCCTCAGCCCCAGAACAACGACAAACCCATTTCCCAGCTACTGGCAACCAGGGAAGATGCAAAACAGCCACACTCAGGGACGCCCGGACGTGAAAAGAGGCGTTTGACCCAATGCTGTTGATTTTGAATACGCTTTTGAACAGTGGGGAGATCTGAAAGGGAGCAGAGTGCTGCTGCCACACCGCCACTCAGACTGGCAGGTTTCTAGAGGGGAAGGGAGACAGAATCAAGGGACACAAATGTAATCATTGCCAATACAGCTTTATAGATGACAGATTCTGTCAAACAAACGTGTTTTCATTCCTTGACAAGATGAGGATTAGGTGAGGTTGTGAGGATGTGCTATAATGTGGGGTTTGTGAAGGTGAGGACCATCCAGAGGTCTGGGCTGAGGAGGCTCTGGCCAGCAGGCAGGTCTGTGCCACGGCCGTCGCTGCATGGCCTCCGGGAGTCATATTTTTAATCAGCAAATTGTTAGCAAATGCAAGATCACTGCTGATAAAACATATGGATGATTAACAGCCTGGCAGGACAGGCACTAATGAGGAAGAGCAGCTGAGGCACACAGTGCTCTGAGACGCTCCACTCACCCGAAGGGAGAGTGCTTTAGTAACAGAGGAGAAGGAAGTTGGAGGTTTGAGTGCAGGACGCAGTGTCCGGGGCACGGTGAGGGAGCTGGAGAGTGCCCCTGGAAAGCCTTGGGAGAGCACAGGGGCCAAAGCAACGCCCCAGGAGTGTCCTGGGGGGCTCCCTGGCAAGCAAAACCAAGAGCAAGGAGAGCAGGGCAGTGAATTTGCCCGTGGAAAATCCAATTATCCAGTGTTTAGACCAACACTGGAAATCTGCATTCAGGTTTGGTGTTGAGCTCCTAACAGAGACGTGCAGTGAGAGCAGAAGAGAAAGAGTAAAATCACTGAGAGGCTGGTAAAAATACCCTTCAAGCTCCATCTGTTTAACTTATAAAGAATACTGAGAGTTGACTTTATTATATAAATATCTTTATGGTAAGAAAACACCTGACGGTTAAAGGCTCTTTTATTTAGCACAGAAAGGCAGAGACGGTGCCGACGGCTGGGAGCCAGAGCAGAGAAGCTGAGATGAGAGATGAAGCACTGAGGGGTGACAGTGGGGCCAGGCCACCCGTGGGAGCTGGGCTTGGTGACTCCCCACACCTGAAAACACGCTGCTGCAAAATCTGTCTTACTGGAAGGCAGGCTCCTGCTCATGGGACCACCGTGGCCCTGGGGATGGGTCTCCTCTGTTTATTCTCACTGCTCCTGAGCCTGGGACAGGTTTGGACTCTGGGAAACAGATGTCTAAACACTGTTCTTCAAAAAGCAGCCAGGGGAGATGAAAAGGAGAGGAGTTAAAGAAAGAGATGAAGGCTTTGAAAGCAAATAGCAATTAACCTTCCTGTTCTGCAAAGCTGGCTTCCCGGAGCTCAGCCACATGGCACCAGGGAGGGGGAGCACCACGTGCCTCGGCTGCGGCACAAGGAGGGGTGTCACCTCCATACCCTGGCTGCCCCCCCCAGTGGTGCTGCACACCCCGGCTCCGTGAAGCCAGGGTGATGGAGACAACAGGCTTTTTGCCTGTGCTGGCCCAGCTGCTGCCACGGCCATGGGTGGCCAGTGGGGATGGGAGCACAACCCAACATGGCCTGGATGGAGATCCACCAGCCTGAGTGTGATGGTGCTGTGGGGGACAGTGTGCCAGGGGGACAGTGGGCACATGAGCACTGCCTGGGCTGTGCCTAGGTCTGGGCTATCAGGAAGGAGGAGGTGGCACAGGTACAAAGCGAGCAGCTGGTGAGGACAGGGCAGGACCTGCTGCAGGCTGGACTGCTTTCTCTTGTCCCAGGGTGCCCAAGAGAACCCCCACTCCTCTCCTTGCTGTGGCAGCTCTTCAGGGGGGAAACCACCCTTCCAGGGGAGGTAGTGTCCACGTGCATCTCCCAGGAGAACAGGAAGATTGCATTAGGAGGTGCTGCAATCCGACTGCATTATACTCTTGCGTAACGAGCCCATTACTGTGCCACTGAAGAAACCCGACTCAACACGGAGCATCAGATGCACTTCAGCAGGGGACACCGTGGCAGAAATCACCAGTGGCTGCACCCACAAGTACTGGCAGGATCTGAGAGCTGAGATCAGTGGCCATTGGGCCAGAAGGAGCCAGGCTGAGGGACGGTGAGAGCTCAGCACAGGCAGCCTGGCATGGAGCGGGCAAGGCCAGGAGGACAGGGGCACACAACCCCATGGAGCTCTTCCCTTCGGCACCAGGAGTGATGACTGAGGTGGTCTCTTCTTCTCAGCTCTGACACACAGGCAGCTGACAAGCTGCAACTGCATTTTTGCACCCACCAAAAAATGTGTGATGATGTGTGACACCACAAGAGTGATGATGGCACCTTCTCACTGCACAGCACCTTGGAGCCGGGAGCGGGGAGACACAGTTTGGCCGTTAGAAAGGTCTTGTGCAAAACAAAGTGAGACCAAGGGAACAAGGTGGCAATTCCCCAGCAGGTGCTGGGAAGGAGGGCAGCTTGCAGGAAGGGGCTCTGGAGGCTGACTTTGCAGTGCTTCAGTGGTGGGACCCCCATCTCAGCATCACTTCTCAGGCTGACACCTAAGCACAGTGTGTGTCCCTGGTTCCCCCCTGCCATGACCTGCGTGCTGGGCACAGACCTGCAGAGATCTCCTCTGCCCAGCAGAAATGGGGCTACAGGCTGCACACCCCTGGCCTGAGACATCTGCAATACCTGGGAGAGCTGTCAGCATCCTGCAGGAGTGGGAATACTCATAAATACAGAGTGAGAAAGAGTGGAGTCCACAGGAGCAGGAGCTCTGGAGAGGGGCACAGCTCCTGGCAGAGCCCATTGCCATGGCACCTGGCAGCAGCTCACAGCATTGTTTCCCACGTCCTACTGCTCTGAAAGGATCTTTTTTAAGCAGCAGCTTTTTAAAACTGAGCAATGAAGATGACTGTCTTGCCACCCCACCTTGGCACCCGTAAACCCAGTGACCTCAGTGCATTCGGTGAATTGTATTAACTCAATATATTCCAGGATGAAAACCCTGAGAGACAGTGACTGGCTGAACCTCACAGAGCCCATTACTGGCATCTGATCACACTCCAGATGACTTTGGTAGCGAATGGATCCTCCTGACTTGGTTCCTAACTTGGATACTTGTGACAGTAGCAAAACCAGGTTTTCACTCTGAAGACGTTGAGTTTCATCATCAAAAAGGCATTCAGTGCAGTGCTTATCATGGAATTGTCAGGGCTGGGAGGGACCTCTAGAGCTCCCCCAGCCCAACTCCCTGCTAAAGCAGGGTTGCCCAGAGCACATCACTCAGGGCTGCATCCAGACGGGGCTGGAAGGTCTCCAGAGAAGGGGATTCCACACCCTCCCTGGGCAGCCTCTGCCAGGGCTCTGCCACCCTCACCCCAAAGAAGCTTTTCCTCACATTGGAATGGAACTTCCCGTGTTCCAGCTTGTGTATCTGCCACGTTTCCCTCCATACTGGGAAGATCCTGCGCTCTCCCAAGAGATCACTGGGAAATTCCAAGAGGACTACCAGTCAGGCCCATAACTGTTCTCCATCGGTTTCTGAGCCCTTCTCCCAGTCACGCCTGTTGCTGCAGCTGCCCCCACGCGGGGCAGTCAGGGGAGCAGGATGAGGGGTAAGGGCCAGGGCTGAGCTGGGAGCCAGGACTGGGAGCTCAGGCTTCCAGAAGGACCACAGCCCCCCCTGTCCCAGCATCTCTAAACGCATCGGCGCGCCAAGAGAAACGACAGCGTTCCCATGGGAACGGAAAGTGCTGACATTTCTAAACTAAAAAAGGCGAGAAGCAGCAAAGTATGTGCTCAGCAGGACTGCACGGACCCGGACCTGTGGGGATACTGCCTCTTCCCTCTTCTGTGCACCAAGGTAAGAGACTTTGAAAGGAATTCCCATTAGGACGCCAGCACAGGACACAAGCACAGCTCCTGTTTATCTGGTCTGGGGGGCTTCACTCAGGCCAATTGCCCGTGAGACTAATTTTCCTGCAGCCCGCAGTGTTGTGCAGCCTTCACCTGTAACCACATTAAAGGAGACGAAGCGTCCACGGGAAATCACGCCGAGGCATTTGTCTCCCTCATGCAAAATGATTGAGATAAATAAGGCAAATTAAACTGCCATATTGTTGTAGCTAAATTAGCCGTAATGGCAATATAAAATGTACTTGCTGCACGGTAATTAAGTGTCCTGGAGTTTCAGATGGAAAGACCTTTAGCTCAGAGAGATGTTTCTCTGTCTGTCAGATCAAAGTGACAGTCGAAGTAGATGGTGACTCAACAGAGGCGCTGACGTTGGACACCCATTTCTCCTGCAAGCAGGCACAGGCTGCCCCAGATGCAGCTGGTCCCTACTGGTCTGGAAGAGGTGCTGCAGCCCTGGCTCTGCTGTACAGCACAGGCAGCTTCACCATTTAAAAAGCAAGAATGGTTTTTGCCAAGTGAAGAAGTCGATGAAGTTGGTCGTTAGCTTCTGCTCATTCCAGAACCACAGAAAGGGGTTTAGGAGGGCAGAGAGGATGCCTTCAGCCAAGGAAAAGAGGGGGTTGAGAGCGCCTGGAAAGCAGCCTGAAGAAGGGAAGAGAAACAAAAAGGATTTACCACATGTTTCTGACAGAGAGAATAAAAATAGCAAATGATTAATGTCGTCATTTAGGAATATCAAAAGCGCCGGTTCTTGTGATCAGGGATGGCTTCTAGAGGGAAGGTGGTGCTGCTGCCAGCTGGAAGGGTTACTGCAGGACCCAAAGCTCCCACCACCAACAGCCTCTTTCCCCACTCGAAAATCTAAATGGTGAAAAAGTCTGCACCTAATTCCCCGAGGGGGATCTCCCGGTAAAAGGCAGAGAAAAATTGACTAAACTGACTAATTTTTTCTTTAGGACTCACAGCACAGTTAAAGCAAAGACACCGCCTCCTCTCTGGAGGCAGAAAGCCAAGAGCATCCTCAAGCTCATAAAGATAAAAGAATGGATAAATTCATGGGTTTGCTGGAAAACAAACCCCCAAACCCTAGAAGTGAGCTGGAGCTGGAGCTACTGCCCTCAGAGCACAAGGGCTGCCGGTGCATCGAGACAGATGCAGGCCAGGGCAGGTCCCTTGGGCAGAGCCCAGCAAGCTCGGGGCCATCTCCTGAAGCGTGGTACCCAGTACCACTGGACATGCACAGACCCTCCACCTCCTGCTGATCCCAAGGCCAAGTGCTGTGAGTGGATGGGAGGCTCTTCCATCCCCACCCCTGATCCCCTCCAGGATGGGATCCAGCCGCAGGGCCCAGGGAGGAGAGCGGCCGGTGCTGAGCGAAGCTTCCCTTTGGTGGCGGCTGGCCAGACCCCCAGACCCCCACCTGCCGTCCCAAACACTACACCCCAGTATGGTTAGCTCCTTTCGAACGTTTCTGTCTCTCCACCCCAGTATGGTTAGCTCCTTTCGAACGTTTCTGTCTCTCCACCCCAGTATGGTTAGCTCCTTTAGAACGTTTCTGTCTCTCCACCCCAGTATGGTTAGCTCCTTTTGAACGTTTCTGTCTCTCCACCCCAGTATGGTTAGCTCCTTTAGAACGTTTCTGTCTCTCCACCCCAGTATGGTTAGCTCCTTTCGAACGTTTCTGTCTCTCCTGTTGGCAGCAAGAAGAAGAAACACATCACCCTGGGAGAGCTACCGAGGGAAGCCCAGACGATTCACACACAGACCATTTCACCAAGTCCGCCGAGAGAGGCCTTTAAACTACCTAAATTTTTATTCAGAGGAAATCATGAATTTTTACAGAAATGCTTGAATTTCTCTCCTGGCAGAGCAAGTTTCTCTAATCATGAGCAGAGCCCCCCAGGCTGCCCAGCTCTGCTCCAGCAGCAGAGCCCTTCTGGGAGGTTTCCTGGGGAAATGCAGGTCCCTGCTCCGTCCACGGAAGGCAATGCTCCGGCGGGATGCACGCTGGCTCTGCACAAGAGGGCAGCTCTCCTCACCCCTTCCCACTGCACACACTGCAGAGCCAGGGACAGCTCCGTGTCCCCAGTCTTTCTGCATCCCCCCAGGACATAGCACATGGCATGTGTTCTCTCCTCATGTGACCTCTCCTCACCGAGGCATCCATCCTCACTAACATACCGGTTAAAATCTCCCCGCTGGCTGAGAGATCTGAATGGGAGCAGGGGGAAGGTCCCTGGCCCCAGCCAGGGTTTTGGGGCACAGCCTGGCTGAGCCCTTCCAGGGCTCCTCCTGGTGCCCAGGTGAAACCCCTGCCCTGGGATGTCAGGGGAAATTCATCACTTATTTCTGCTAAAATTTCATCTCCAGAGCTCAGCAGACTACAGCCTGGAGCACACATCCACACAATCACAAGTCTGTTTCTCTGATGCTCCACATGAAAACACAAATATCTTTAGGTACTTGTTCTCACAAAATGTTCCAGAATGTTTCCATTCCTCTTCTGTGCCTTTTCTTGCACCGTGTGCTGGGTTTTAGGATGGCCCCTCATGATACTGCCTTTTTGGAAGGCAGAACCACTGCACTGAAGAAGGGGATGCAGAGGGAGTGGTTTCCCAAGCAACAGTAACCAGGTGAGAGCAGGGTCGTTCCTCCTCCTGTTCCTCCTCTTCTCCTCCTCCTCCTCCTCGGTGGTGGTGCTCCAGGTGCAGGCTGGGCAGCCAGGTCCCTCTCCAGCCAGCAGCACCGTCACCAAAGCAGGAGAGACAGCGGGGGTGCAAATTACTCATCCAGCTCACTAGCCCGTGGGTGGCAATTGACAACTTGCTGCTGTCACCCAGGTCAGTACACCTCTAATTATACCAGGGCCACTTACAATAGCGGTGCATTATTCAGCTCTGAGCAGAGACAGCAGCTCCGTGTGTGCTCGCTCCGAAGGCTGCAGAGCCTATTTTCTACAGCAGCTCATGCCTTGCCCCCCCCAGCCCGCTTTCCCCAGCCTGTCTCACTTCGTGACTGCTAAATGACGGCAGCGGGTTTAGTGATGCCGCGCAAAGCTGCTCCTAAAATAACCATCAGAGACGGGCACGGGCGTCTCCTGCCTCCCGTGGCCACGGGCCCCACCAGGAAGGAGGGCCCTCGGTGGGTGCAGAGGCACTCCAGCTCCCAATGAACCCCACAACCAGCCTGGGGGCTCTGCAGACCCATACAGATGGGTCTTTACCACCAACCTAAAACGCACCTTCAGCGTGGGAACCTTCTCCCCAGGAGGGACCGAGGAGGTGAAGTCCCCAGCTGAGGAGCACCCAGCCTCACACCTGGTTTCCCTGCATCAACACAGTACCCAGTGAGCCCGGTGAGTCACGGGCTGGGCAGCATCCCTCAGCTGGAGAGACTGACTCATCAGAGCACCACGCGTTCTGTCCATCCAGCAGACGGCTGGCCTGGCTCTCCCCGAGGAAGGGAGCAGGCAGGCCAGGAAATGCTGCCCTGACGGCACTTGAGGGCTTTCAGCATGATAAAGAAGAGGGGCAAAGCCCCTCCTGCCTATCACAAGTCCATTGCTGGTAGCACTCTAATGAAACCCAGAGCTGCCCTGTATGTCTGGAGGTAACATTCACTCAGCTGGCCATGATGGCCGTGACTGGGAGGCTCCATGCAGAACCACTGGGCATTTGTTCAGGCAGAGGCACTGGGCAGCATCCCTGCTCTTTGGATCCTCCCTGCAACCATCCCACCCGCTGCAAAGCAACTTGCTGCTGCCTTCAGGAAGAGTCAGGGACAGTCCTGACATGGAGATACTATCAGGTGAGGTAGTTTCCATCCCACTCTTACATGTTCCAGAGATTCCTGCAGTGCCTCCCTCATCAGCCATGGTGCTGCAGCTTGCTTTGGGGGCAGGCAGGGCAGGCAGCTGCCTGCAGCACCACAACTCCAGGGTGGCCAAGGGAAATGGTTGATATGGACTTGCTGTCTATTTTGCTTGTGCTGGGGAGACTGGGTGAGTTCTTTTATCTTCATCCTTTGGATGTCATCACCAATCCTGGTCTGTGCTGCTGAGGAGCTCCAGCCACCCCTGGCAGCGAGGGATGGATGCCCTGCAGACAGCGTTCCTGGAGGGGGAGACCTTGGCTGCTTCACTGGGACACTCTCCTGGAACTCCCAAGTGGTCTGATTTGTTCCATTGGCTTAGACTGTAATCCTCTTTTATTGCCAGAAGAATATGGGGAGCTGTTTTCTGCCGTTGCTTTCACGGCTCAGGGGCAGAGTTTCCAATCTGGAGTCAGAGAAGCAAATCCCCCCCTCTGGAAGGTGGCTGTGTTGAAGGAAGACAAGCTGCTCCTGCCAAGGACAGCAAGGAAAGAGGTCAGGTTCCAGTGCAGTCAAACACCTTTTAGTAGCTTAAAACCTAAGTTTGTTAAGATATGATTTATGATGATTTCTCTGACGTAGCCATTTGTCTGCCTGCATAGTTCTGTGATAGACCACAAAAGCCTTCTCAGCATCGATGTGGTCTCCTGGGGAAGGAAGTACCACTCCTTTTTAAGTCGCATGATTCCACCCGTGAGCTGCTGCTAGAGCGCTGGGAGGGTGCTCTCACCTCAGTGAGGATGCTCACAGAGCCACCAGCTGTGCAAGGTCACCCTGGTCGCTGGTGGCACAGCTCGAGTGGGAGGATCACGCAGGGATCACAGAGGGGGTGTCCCCCTCAGCCTGTCTGCTGCAGAGAAGAGGACTAGGGGCAGTGCAGGGATGTACATCGTGTCAGCCGCAGAAGTGGATTCAGAAGTTGCCCTGAGCTACAGCATGAGGATTTTGTAACAAGGGCAAAAAAAGACATGCAAAACTACCTGGCTTCCACATTCCTCCACACAAAGTGGGCCACAAAGCTCAAAGGGGGTTATAAAAGCAATCCCACCCTTAACTCCAAACATTCTGCTCCTTGTGGTTTAAATCTGATGAATTATTCTATTTTAATGCACTTATAAAGTATGTCATCTGTATTCTAACCACTGACCTTTTCCTAACGCCCTTCAGGCATCCAACAAATAGGTTACATCTGTTACTTCATAAGCAGGACGAGATGTGGAGGCCAATGTCTCCTGGGGTTTGGGGCGAAGCAGCCTTTTCTTTGTTCTTTAGCATAACCTGGAAGGCAGGGATGTGAGCACCCAGGCTCCAGAGACCTGGAGGATCCCAAAGGGGTCCCCACACAGCGCCTGCCTGGGCCTCACACTTCTCTTGATAGGAGAAGCACAGAATCATAGAATGGATTCTGTGGAAGCAGGAAGCAACCTTCTTACGCTGAGTATCCATCACAAAGCACAGGGAGAGTTTTGCCTGCTCTTATTATTTTTCATCTTCAGAGCTCAACTGTCTTTCATTGTCTAGCATCATCTTCTGTTCACAAAGTGCAATACTAGAGAAGACAACAGTTGCGGTGAGTAACGACCCAGCTGATGTGCTAGGTGTGATGATGTCTGCAGTGTCCCACAGAGATGGATCCAGCTGGGATCTACCCAAATGCACCCTGCTGAGAGCCAGCAGCTCGCACATCCAACTCGCGCCTCTGCACCACCCTGGGCACGAGCACTGCCCCACCATCGAGGAGGTCCAGATCTGCTCTGGAGCAGACCCAGTCCTGTGAGTTCACTGGAATGCTGGCCAAGATCATCTTCTGCCCAGTACCACAGGTCACAGATACAGAGGCTGTGACGTGTCACTCCGTGTCCTCAGTTAATCCACCTCCAGCCACCACATTCACTCCTCCCTGGGCCAAGGAAAACATTCTCATGTCAGGTAAGAGTTTCTGCTCCTGCCATGCCCAACAAAAGGTAACCCTCTGCTGGTAGCAGAGCTCTAGAGGTGGCCATAATGTATTGTCACCACCTGCTTTGGCTTCTGCCTCATACTGTGCAAGTTGTGGACGGAACCTGATGAAGTGGAAGCCCATGTGATGACCCATGGGAGGGCTTTAGGGATCTCCACTGGAAGTAGCTTCCCAAGACTCTGCATGCTGGTTTATTTAATTTCCACGAGGAGACAAACCTTTCTTAATCCAGTTTTATGACTAAAAACTCCTTAAAGGCTGCCTCCTATGACAGAGATGTAACTAAACTCTGATGTGTCACTGTTCATCACTTGCCATATGCTTTGATGGCTGGAAACACGCATGACCAGGAACAAACCTGAGATGCCCTCTTCATCTCATGTGGCTTTTTTAAAAGAAAGCTCTTGGTAAAGGGTTATGATTATTTTCCCCATTTTTAAGAGGGTTAGTGAGTTCCACAGGCAGCAGAGCAATCAAACACCCTTGATGTCTTCTCATGGACTGAGTCGCTGTTGAGGAAGATGGCTCGCACAACTGGGTGTCATCCAGCCCAGAGGGGCTGACAGCAGAGGAGGATGTGTGGGGCAGAGCAGCTCCCTCCCCCATGGCTTGGGACAACACCATAGCTTCAGAGTGCATCCAACGAGAACATGGGTGTCAAACCAGGAACAAGTGCCTGGTGCCCACCATCTGACAGAACAAAAGCATTTACACCAGACCTGGTTTCATTCATGCCTGGAGTTTTCTAACACCATTTGCCAGCATTAAAAGGCCATAAAAAAAATGTCAAATAGTTTCAAAGTGGGAAGTGTTTTTCTTCTCATTTTTCACTGGAAACCCCATCTGTCTTCTCCCTGGAGAAGCTAATGGTAGAGCAGGCTGATGTGCTTTTGTGATAGCTCTGTGTATGGACAAGTAACTTCACAGTTGATGTTTAGCTCCCTGCCAGAGGCCCAAACCCCACAAGAACAGGTCACTAGAATGAGGAAAGTCTGGCCAACCAGACCTGAACCTCCCTGGCTGTGGGGATGATGGAACACACGGGCCCACCTGGGGCCCACCCAGAGCTGGAGGTGATGCCAGTGGTTCCCTGCTGGATCTTGCTGAAGCCCAGCAGGAGTTTTGTATTTCTGTGGACTTCCAGTGGAAGGAGGTGCTGGCTGCTCAATACCCAGAGCTGTGTACCGTGGTCCCAAAATAGGAAAGCACACAAAGCCCAAGAGGCTGGGACAAACCACGGCTGCAGGTCAGAGATGAGATTAGTGCACAGATTTGCCATCACGCACACAAACCCCACACATCATGCAATTCTGCCAGATTTCATAAATGTACCGTGACACAATGGTTACATCTGGAAGCTATTTCTGTAAAAAGCACAGGGATGACGTGACCCTGTCTACTCGAGAAACACCCTGGTTTGATGCATACAGCGTTCTGCAGTCCATCTTGAAATATGATGGTTAAAAAGCAACCGAGATTTCAAGTGAAATGTTGCCATAGCTGTAGGTTTCCTATTCAGGCCCCAGAGGGGCTCTGGGTACAGTCTGGGTACAGTACTCACCTCTGGGGTAGGTGAGGCAGTGTTATGGAGTAAGGTAAACTCTGTGCATTACTGCCACTGCCTCTCTGCAGAAGGCTGTGCTCACTCCCTGGCTTGTGCATCGCTACAGCAGGTCCTGACAGCAGGAGCAGAGCTGTGTTAGTAGGCTGTGGAATAGATCCATTTGCCAAGGAGGTCAGGGGCAACGAAGTGAGCTCAGCTCCTCACAGGATCAGGCCCATTCATTGCAACTTTTGGCTATTTCCAGGAAATGGGATTAGACAATCAAGGTGTTCAGACATGCAAAGCAACACACATTTCCCTGCAAAGCTTATGCACTGACAAGTTCAGCTCATCAGTATTGGCAATGGCCAGGGACAGACCCAGGACATGGGGTGTGGGACAATGAGGATCTACACACACATGTACAGAAGGTCAATCACATCAGAGCTAAACCAGGTAGGAGTTGTTCCTAGTTACCCCTGCAATCTACCCTTGTGTGTCTCATGTGTAGGCTCATTCCTGCAAGGCTTGGCAGATTCTGACCCAGTTCAGCCAACGACTGAACAGGGTGCTTAATTCTGAGCACGCAGTTAAGTACTTTTCTAGACCACAGCTGAAGAGCTCAGCACTTGAAGGACAGGTCTATAAGAATCCAACCGCTAATAAGTCCAACACAATAAGATACTGGAGGCACATTTGGGGTGTCAAGAGGCCAGATGGTAGGCAGAGTCCCCCTGGAGCACAGCGATCCCCAGGCTCAATGCCATCTTCAGAGCTGCCTCTGCCCTCCCCTCCCAGGCGGCCTTCGCATCCTCAACGGGGCACAGTAATTAAGCCGACATGGAAGAATACAACCAGTCTTCAAAGGGCTGGCAGATTGTTTGGGGATTTCTCCTGTAGCTGCACAGCTGCACTTGGGGGGAACATGAATATTGGAAAAGACAAAAAAAGGGAAAGGAAGAAAGTAGAAACAGGGGAACGTCAGCAAATGGGGAAGAACAGAGAAGTGTGATGGAGAGAGTGCACAGGGAAGATAAAGAGAGAAGAAAAATCCACTCTTTTTGCACAAAGCAGCGCAGAGAAAGTCGGGGCTGAGCAGAGCACACCTGAGTGCTGCTACGCTAACGGGGCTGTCCAGAGAGAAATGCCGCTGGCGTCAGCCTGACTTGTACTGGACGGTCAGTTTAAAGTCTCCACAAACGCTGTGTCGAGGGCTGGAATTTGCAGATCACAAGCTGCCTCCCCTGGCAAATGGCTTGCAAAAGAACCCAGTGACACATGGCAGCAGGGGCTCTTGCTCCCAGGCAGCCAGCTCCTGCTGAACCGCTCGGGTAAATGACACAGCCACCAAGGGACGATGACACAAGTGACTGCACTATTTAAAAGCGGGATTGCAAACGAATCTGAGTGAGATACACGGTGAAAAGCAGTTTGGTTTCTCAGGACGAGCAGAGAGCTGTGCCCCATGCACAGGGTCGGGCTCCAGCACAGTCCGGGAGAGCCCAGTTTGGTCTGTGCTAGCCCCTGCCCGTCTAATGGCAGGCTCCAGAAATCACAAGCGCCTCCAGATGCTCCTCTGGGCTCTGCTGGGGCACCCAGGTCAGTGTGTGCTGGACACATGTCATTACAAACACTCACCAGACCCGTTTATCCCCATGGTTTGCCTTCAGTTCCATCCATAACAAACACATTCCCAGAAAAACACAAAGAAGAAAAAAGCCTCTGAGGTAAGGAGCAATAGAGAGATAAATCTGATTAGGAAGACAACTATTAATAGCAATTGTGCTTTAATTACTGTGCCTAATCTTTTTGAACCAGCAGTTTCCAGCATGTCCTCTACCAGACAGAGAATTTAACTCTCCTGATTCCGTGTTCAGGGAGATGTGCAAGGAGAATGAGTGGATCTACTTCCAGGAGGCCTGCTTCCAGTAGACCCACCTGCAGCAAGATACAAAAGTGCTCTCGGGATATTTACATAAGCTACGTGTGAGACAGGATTGCCTGGAAGAAAGGCGGGAGCTCTTCTTCCTGGGTTTAACACTCACACGAGTGTAAACAAGCTTAACACCGCCCTTTGTCTCCACGCTGTCTCTCCAGGGCGAGGGTATTATGCTCGCAGGCTGCTGCCACAGAATTCCGGGCATAAAAAAGGCACTGAAAAGGACATGAAATAGTCTAGACAGAGGGGAGCGTTTTGGTGCTGCTGGAAGGAAGCGGGACTGTGGCTGGGAGCCACGGCTTAGTCGGCATTCGATGTCCTCGCTGCCCAGCAATCCTGGCTCCCAGCAGGCGTGAGCCAAGGAATGCATCCAACCCCCCTGCATAGTGACCTCTCCAGAGGCAGGGTGAGAGGGGAACAGAGCCCTCTCACAATGCCCCCCCTCGCCTTAGAACCAGCACAAAATGGCCAAGAAGGCAAACCCCGCCCAGTTCCACTGGCCCCTGCGGGTCACAGCCAGGTATCCTCACAAATCGTGGCACTTCAGAGTTACAGAGCTTCAGCTAACCCAGGGCTGGAAGGTGGAAGTGAGGATTCGCTTGTTAGATGGACACAGCTACACTGGGATGATAACAGAAGTCCCCAGTGAGAAACCCCAACATCTTCCAGTACGATCTCACGCACTTGAAAGAACTCTGTGGGTATCCCAGGAGCCTACTCCTAGTCTGTTCTCTTCCCCCACTGTCTTCGGGGCAAATATTTTTAAAAGTAAACTCCAGTGGTGTTAACTTTTGACAAATGTTGAAGTATATCACAAGCAAGTAGACTTGTAAAAAAAACACCTACATTTCAGAGCATTTTCCCATCTTGTAGATGCTGGATCTTGGGTTAATGCACCGGGATAGGATACAGAGGTGGGGAAACTGTCTTCTTTCTTCTCTGTAGGAAACTGGTGAACAATAAGCCGATTGTCTAATGATAAAACTGAATCTTTCTGTACATCTGAATAATTGGTCCTACCAAGAACTGTGGAACAATTGACTTCTGCTTTGAAACCACACATAAGTCTAAAGCATAGAGAAAGATCAACGGGTGTATCTCAGATCTTCTACCAATAGCTTGAATATCTGGCCCAAATTAAAGAGAGGTCCCAAGATCAAAAGCAGCACAAAGACATTGAAGGTTAACACAGCAAAATGGTCAGGATAGAAACCTTGCAGAGGTGAAGAAAGTAAAGCTGTTGGCAGGGGCTCACCCGGCAGATAAAGCGTCTCCTCTGCAAGCACAGGGCGCTGTGACAGCCCGGAAGCTCATTTTCAGCACACACGGCATGATTAGAGCCACCACAGTCTGTACTCAAGGGCTCTCAGCAATTTACTCCAGCCTTGAAGAGAAAGTCATTAAAGAACCTGCTTGGGAAGACAGAGGGACTCATGTGAAGGGGCCACCCCGGGGTAGAGCCCAGCTCTGGGGTGAGGGTGGGCGTGCGGGGCACAGCCGGGACCCAGCTGCGGTTCCCCAGTGCAGACAGTGCCCATCTCCCCATCCAGGCCCAGAGCAGGGCAGGTCCCAGGAGGGTGGCTTGCAGAGAAACCAAGGGGAAGGATTCAGCCACAGAAAGGGCTGAATGCAAGGTACATTACAAGTACAGTCCTACTTACAAACCAAAACATGTCCTAAGTAAGCAGCTGGGAGCAACTAGACCCTTACCTGTTCTTTGGGGAGAGCAAACAGTAATTCAGTGAACAGCAGAACTGAAGACACCCCATTTCCAAAGCACCCGGGTTCTGCCCCTGCATACATCTCCAGGGGGTCATCAGTCCTTCCCTCGCCCTTCCACTCAACGGGACACTCGCTCTGTGTCTGTCTGACAACAGTTACCCACGTTCTCATCCTTCTGAGGAACTCGGGGCCTTGCAGACCCCCACGCTGCTGCCACAAGCAGGCAAGAGGCACAAAAGCTCTGGGAAGTGGACCTGCAGACAGATGGTGTGACTGTAAAGCTTCATTTCTTGGGAAAACTGGGCTAAAAATGTAGATCACTGGAACAGAAGCAATCCTGAGGAACGGGCTTAAGAAGCTGTACTAAAAGCATCTGAGGCTGACCTTTCTGGAAGAGGCCCCCAGGAGTAATTACTCCTCTCTGGTCACCTGCCGGTTGCTCCTCCTTTGTCCCCAGCAGGACCGTGCCCCCGGCGTCTGTTCTTTGGCCGACGACACCTCCACACCGCGCAGGACCACGGGACATGGCTGGTGGTGGCAGCCCTGGGGACACGGCTTTCCTCCTCACAACCTCCTGCACCTTCACTCACCCCGAGCGCTGTGATGCCATTACACTGAAGGGGTTTGTCATTAAATCCCAGTCACTCCGAAGTAACTGAATTATCCAAGTTTCAGTCGAACCAATTAACTGATACAATGCACGACTCTGGCTTTCTTAAATGAAGAGAAGCATCTTGCTCTCTGCTCATGTCTCACTGTGAAAGTGATTTCTTAAACACTTTAATCTAATTAACGTTTTGAGACTGAGCATCTGCTGAAGGAGCTCAGGTGATGAGAATTGGACATTGCTGTATGTGCTGCTAACCAAGGAGAAAAGGGGGAGCCTAGGAAAACAATGTCCTTCGTAGGACACCCGAGTTTAAAGGCAGGGAGGTCTCGCTGGCTGACCTATTGTTCCTCTAAAATAGCCCAAAAGATGAAGCAATCAGGAAGAAGCATTTTCAGAACGCACTGCCTGCGGTCCTCCCCCAGAGAATAAAGCTAAATAAAGGGGGGTCATGACTGAGACCACCCAACCCCAACCCCAGTGGGGAACTCCAGGACGCGCAGACTGCCCCATGCACTTCCCGATCCCAAACAGCTCACCAGGGAAACACAGCGTTCCCTCCCTCTGCTCAGCGGTCCCTTTGGAGGTTTCCCTGTTCTGCTGTGATGCAGCAGGGAAGGAGCGTCCTGAGCATCAGCCGTTGTGCACAGGCAGGTATTTCACACTGCAATTGGAAGGTGCCTGAGGTGGAGCCTGACGCTGCAGAGCTCTGCCAGAGCAGGTAGCAGAGTCCCTGTGTCCAGAGAATCATCCCCATAGCAATGACCTTGGCAGCGTCTGTCACGGGAAATTACAAGAGCAGCCCTTGATTAGTGAATTAAGCAGCCTTTGTGTCATCTCTTAGGTGGGCCTGAAGGAAGCACTCCATTACAAAGGGAGAGTAATTGGGTAATTGTACTGGCCCATACAGGCAAGGTGATAAGGAACACGGGTCAGTGTGGTGTGTGTCAAATAAAACCCGTATTTAACGTAAATTATCTGCCAGAGTTTCTATCTAGAAATAGCATTGAATCAGAGGGAAGCACCACGGATTAATTCTGATTGGCCCTTGTAATGTTAATATAAAATAAAGGGCAAGATATTCTAAATGAGACTGAGTGAAAGAAAAATGGGAGCAGCTCAAATTGCACTTTTGTTACTAATGTTTACAAACACGATACTGACTCTCACAACCTCCACTCCTGAGCCGATTCTAAATTAGGACCAAGAGAGAGGCTGTCTTCTTTTTCATATCATGGCATTTGAGCCCCTGTGGTTATGCCCTGGGGCACACACTGGTCACCAAAAATTTCCCCTGCAGAGCACATCAGCCCATAGGGGTTGGGGCAATAACTGTGTCAGGCTGGGATAAGGTCACAGGAACTGTGGCGGTGCTGTTCCCCATCTGCCCAGTACATCCCAGTCAGCCCTGGCACTGGACATGCCTATCTAGTCCATCAGTCCTCTCCACTGTGGCTGTTAATAGGAGATGAGTAAACGCAGCCTCGAGCAAGGGCACTGCCTGGGGTGGTCTCTGCACCCCACCTGGGCACCCCACAAAACAGCACCTTCATTGGGTCAGAACAAGGGCAATAAGAGGCCAGGCCCACTCTCCATGAGCAGCAGAGAGGAACCAGACCTTCTGGTAGGGTACAGAAGGCGAGCGGAGCAGCAGGTCTGCAGCATCTTCCCCAGGACAGCCAGCCCTTCTGCCTAGCCCACAGCCACCCAGAAGCAGCCTGGCCACCATGGCTCCTGCCAGTGAGGACTGTGAGCCCCAGACGGAGGTCAGCGCAGGAGCAGGGCTTTGGAGGACACACGTACATGCGATTCCCTTGGCCATCTGAGCTAGTGGCTCAGTCACTGAAGTGACATTAAGCCCGAGGGCACTCTGCTCTCCAAGCCCACAAGCTTCCACCCCAGATGGGTCCTCAGATAGGACTTCACTCCCCCTCAAGCCCACCCCACCGAATTCCCTACTTGGAGTAGAGAAGAGGAAATGAGAGGGATGAGGGGTGGTCACATTCCAAATATCAACAAAATCTGTGCTCCCCTGGTATTTGAGAGTCTGGCTAGATGCAGGGGTGAGATGAGGGCATTGAGGGCATTGAGGGCATCTCAGTTGCCCAGCTGCTGCATAAGCAGATTAACTTTACATGTGGCTGATCCATGGAGAAATGGATCAGCAGGAGTCCCTGACAAAGACAGATTTCTCCCCGACTCACATTCTGCTTGCTCACAGTAAACACTGGGTGATGTTAATTACGTGACCTGTCTTCTCTTCTCTGACTTCCATCACTTTGCTGCTCAACCTCCACCCTGGGTCACAGGCATCTCACTAAATCAGGCCCATTGCTGAGGCTGCCCTGAGAGTCATTGTTCTCCAAGCAGGAGGCAGTGAGGTTAGAAGGCACCAGTCCCACTCTGCTCCAGGGAGGACAGAAGCTGAGGCTTGACAAGACCGTTCCCATCTCTCCCAGTCAGCAACTGCTGTACTGGGCTGCTCTGCCCCTTGAGAAACTCCTGCTTGTGCCACAGGTAGTGAGGGAGGTTGGAGGACACAGGTGGAGTTAACTCCCTGAGAGTGAAGGCAGGTCTGGCCGTTCAAGATCTTTCTCTACATCCACCCATCTTCCCTTTCCCTCTCCCAGCACCGGACACGATGCACCTCCTTCAAAGCATCATTCCCAAGGACAGCGGGTGATGAGGCAGCCTGGCTGTCTCCTGTGCATTCTCCCATGCACTGTAACAGCCTCCCAGGAGAAGCTCCTCGTGGTAATGGCTTGTCTTGGGTGTCCTTCTGCTGCTCTGAGTGCTCTGAGTCAGCTCACCCTGAACTGCCAACCCCGAGCAACCGCCGGAGCCCGTGGAAATTTACTGCCGGGCATTCAGGGAGTTACTCCAGCCTCACACCATGGAAGAAGGAGCACAATTGACCCTCTTGTTCTGCATCTCTTGGCTCAGAGGGCTTAATTAGACTGAACATTTAAAAAAAATAATGGAGTGACGAAAGGGAAGTATTTGGCACTTAAAGGGCAACCCGCAGTTTGGAATGGGTACGTGGCAGGGGACAGGGAGCAAAAGCAAGAACAGGAAGAATCATATTCGCAGTGGTAAAGAAATGTGCTTGTTCTCTGGAAGCACTCTTTAAACAATCTGTAACCTAATTCAGCACACCAAAGACTGTTCAGTTTGTCAGTGCCCTGGACAGACACGGTTCTTCAGGCCAGCTCTAACTTCCAAGGACACAAGCACTTCCCTGGACTTAATGGAACCATTTGCTCTTGAAAACATATCCCATTACTGACTCGCATCAGCTTTTCCTTAACCTGGCTCGATACTCCTTTTGCCTTTGGGGAGCAACTGCACAACCTCTGCTTCCACCTCCCTTAACATTAGAGACCAGGATTAGGATTTTACTGCAGTGATTTGTGTTTAACAGACCTAGAAGAGACCTGGGAAGCCACCTAGTCCACCTTAAAGGATGTATCCTGCACACTGTGTCACTCCAGCACCTCCAGTTTCTGAGGCTTACCTAAACCAAAGCCACCCGATCCCTCCCCAGGCATCACAGAACCGTAGGATGGTTAGAGTTGAAGGAACCTCAAAGATCATCAAGTTCCAGCCCCCCTGCCCTGGGCAGGGACACTCCCACCAGAGCAGGTTGTTAGTGGGCATCAGTGAGCTGGGAGGTTGCTGCAAAGAGCTTCCTCTCTTCTCCCCTGCCCAGGCTGCCAGAGCTATTCACCACCCTCTGGGAGCTTCCCAGACCAGAGAAGTCCCAGGGAGGAGCAGCATAATGGGAGTGGGGTTGAGTACAGCTCTGTGCTGGGAAGGAAGGAAGTTATCTCAATATTCAATGCTGCAGTGGCTGCTATTTTATTGACACCTAAATTAAATTACAAAAGCAGACATTTCATGTAATTGAGAATATGCTAATGCAGAGGGACAGCTCTTCTAGTCCTCAGCTCAATAAACTGTTGCTTTTCCTACACTGAAACGCCAATTCCTCTTAGAGCAATAAAGAAAACCTGCCAAAATTCTGATCAGTGGCCTATAATTAAAATCCTGATTTTTCTACTGTGAAGGAAGAAGCAAATACATGAAATCCTCAGGTAGACAGTGTTTTCCAATCCATCTGTTGTAATAATGATTTGGTTTCTTTTTTGTTTAGGACAAAGGAAGGTGCTCTTAAACTACATGTGGGAATAGAAAAGTGTATTTCCAATTCAGGTCACGGTTTGACACCAGAGTGACAATCTGTGGTGCTCTATCTGTGGCTTGCTCGGTCTGCAAGAACCCCCCTGCCCCCAGACACTAATCTGGGAATCGGAGCTGTAAACTAAATGAGGTGCACCCGCAGCAGCAGGAGCTGGCCCATTGGGACAGTGCTATTCCTGCACCCAGACACAGGAATTGCAATCACCCGCTCGCAGCAAAGGAGGCTGCGCTGCAGAGCTCTTCCCCTGGAACTGCCATTCCCAGCTGCCCCCCACCCCCGGGGCAGCAGCCACTTGTGTGGACGTTGGGAAAAGCAGCAGAATTAGCCAGGCTCCAGTACAACTCCTTACGGCCCAGTGAGCTCCCACTGAATCTCTCAATCCTTAATAAGCGTTCGGCCTTAATTGCTGATTATATCTTAACCTGGTACTTATGCCATAATTGATGAACATTGTTTGCAGCAGAGTTTTATGGCTCTTCAATACAGATGGAAAGTCTTTCTTCAGCGCCCCTGCAATTGCATCCTCTCTTCATCTCCTGTGGCGCGGCGGTGCCTGGCACCATCTAGTGCTGAGATGCCAGGCTGGGGCACGGCCCAACAAGTCCTCTCAGCCGTCACTAGTCCCTGACAGAGCAGCTCTGATCAGCTGGAGTCAAAATACCTTCTCAGAACTGTGGGTGACACTGCCCTGGGAGGGGGGGCACAGAGCCCCTCTGTAACGCTGGAGTCTGGGAAGGGGGGTGGGCAAGTTTGTGGAAAACACAGAATACGCCGAGTCCTGCGGGTTTCCCAGTGACTGAGCAGTGCTCCCCTTCCAGGGCTGGTGCCAGGGGCAGGAAAGAGAGATCTCTTTATGTGAACCTCCACAGACCATGGCAAAACTGTTGGGCTTTTTGATGGATAGAGCAGAAGATTCCCTGATGAAGCTAGGGACGCTTAAAGGCCTTAAAACCTTGGTCTCCAGCAAGTATTACATTTAGTACAGGCAGCAACAAACAAAAACCTGTCACCATCCCAGCCATCCCATCAATCAATTATTTTAGAGGCACTCATATGACCAAATTAATCATTTTAAAAAGATGTTTCGTGACAGTCTGTTTGAAAGTGACACCTATTTATTGGAATGTACCTCAATACAAGTACTGGGACAGTGCAGCAGACTGAAGGGTGCTCTGGAGTAAGACATGCTTACGTAACGGAGAGCTGCCTACTCCCTTTGGAACCTCGTATGGAATGGAGTTCAGTTCAGTCTCCTGTAACCAGCAGAGCTGTGCAGATGGAGTCTTTCTTAGAAGGCAACTCCAGCAGCCATAGTTGAGAAGCATCTTCATTGTCCTGGGGAGGATGAAAGTAGAACACCTGCTCTTGGAATGTACACATGTCTATTGTGACCACGATCATCTGGGGAAACTGAGGCACAGACACATTTGGGTAACATACTCTGGAAACTTCAAGGGCATGGTTTGAAATTTGTACCATCCTGAACTCTTTGATTCCCACAAATAAACCCAGGAGCAGTTAGCAATAAGTGGGTATAGTTGTGTGTGAGTTCAAGTGCAATCACATTCACTCCTGAGGCAATGGCTGGATTTGTGGTGCCTCAAACATTTTTATAAAAATGCTTACGGTATTTTTTTCAAGATGCTCCAAGAATTTTATTGGCAGCAGTAAGGCCTTTGAAATCTGGCACAGCAATACCCCCTCGAGCCAGAGCAGCCTTTGTCCCATGAAATCTCATTTATATTTAGCAGAGTTAAATTATTCTTTCCCTTCTCCACGTGTGTTCCCCAGCAACTAAACAAAAGAGTAACTGAAGATGAATCCGCAACCGCACCGTAAGACAAAGGCAACACACCACTGCTGGGTGAAAGGCCTTGTCTTCGCTCTGGCTGAGCCACAGCCTTTGTCACAGCCTCTGTAACCTGCTCCCCCCGGAAGCAGGGGATCCCAAAAAGCTTTCAGCACCTACTCCGGGCTCTTTGCAGGATTTGAGCTCAGGTAGAACCCCATTTCCAGCGCCACCCTCACTCCTCCTTCCCCACACCGGCAGTTCTTGGGTATTATGCTGCAAAAAGGCAATTTAAATCAATGCTCGGCCTTTTCAATAATTATTCACTCCTAGAGGAGTTCCTGCCAACATTTGGGGCTTTCATCCTCACTGCAAATGTCACCTGTTATTGAAGGAACTTCTCGGGCCCCTCAGAGCTGCACACATGGCTGTGACTGCTTCTATTATAAAAGAAAACAAACTGACATCTGGGAAAATGCTATTTAGAGAAAGCACCTTTTTCCAAAATGCCAAACTCTGCACTGAACTTCCCCAGCTGCCTCTCCCGAGCAGCTGTGCTCCCGACCCAGGCAGGAGCTGCAAGCCAAGCACCGCTCCCTGGCTGCAGAACTGCTCTTCAGGTCGGGGTTTTCAGAAAGTGCTGCTGTTTGATAACTCCATCCCGAGGCTCCTTCGCTCGTTTTCACAGTGCAACACCTTACAAGAGATTAATTCTGATACCTCACTCCAAATTATTCTCAGAAAGACTTCCAAATCCTAGATGTCCATAAATAAACTTAATACCATTTCAGCTATAAAAACCCAGAGTACCGACGCTATTGCTCCTTCTTTTCATGTTGTTCCAAGGGCCATCTTTATCCTTCAGAGATAAAAGCAAACATTTGCCTTGGAAGTCAACATGCCTTGATTGTCTTCTGTAGCCAAACTTACATTTTCTTTCAGAGATGGGAAAGATGTAGCTGAGATGGTTCTGAACCAAAATCGAAATCAAGAAAGTGATCCTGTGCCTCCTGTCCCCCCTCAGCCACGGATCCGTACCTTGACCCAGGTATCACAATCCACCTGGCCTTGCTTCCCCCACCCTTCTGATTTCTTTCCAGCTTTCCCTCCCATTTCTTTTCTTTTTTTCCCTGTAAGGGTTTGATTGGGTTTGCACAGCTTTAATTCCTACTGCACATCGCCCTCCGTTCCTCCCGAGCCATTCCCTGCCAAGTGAATCTACCCAAGGACGCGCTAGAAAGAGGCACCTGAACTGATGGGCTGCCTGTCTGACCTCAGCACGGCGGCTCCCCTCCCTGTCCTTACTCCCAGGATGAAAGCTGCTTTTGATGCACGACAGGAGTGTCTGTACCGTCGTTCCAGCACAGCAAACTCACTGAAAACAAGGCAGAGAAAGCAGCAGCATGGAATTAGAGCAGCTCATGTGCATCGCTTTCTTACAAGGCACACTTGTAACGTACACATGTAGGTGCTGGCATGCCTGTGTGCAGGGATTGGAAGATGTCAGCTTCTGTAGCTTTGCTCTCTTCCTTTCATGCCCTCTCCAGCAGCACCAGCCCTCTCCCCCCTGCCTCCTCTGGAGCAACACAGGGAAGTGCCACCTGAGCCTGCTGAAAGCTGCGGAAGAACGGGAGCCATCTGTGGCTTCAACAAGACAGACCACTTTACCCATCAAAGACATGAAGTCTCTTCCAAGACAAATGTCATTAATAAACCTCAAAACATTGTTTAATCTAGTTGTAATGAGTTTTGATAAAATCTGAAATGATGAAAGAGTTGTTGGGAAAGTATACAATGACTCTAACTGTATCAGACGGTAAGGTGCACAAGCAAACTCAGGTAAATGATGTCCATGATATGTAATTATATGTTCCTGCTTGTTCATTGTTCTGTTTTGTTGCTTTGCTTTCAGAGAAGGAAACACCTTGCCTCTCTGCTGAGTGTTCTGCTCTACAGTGTTATTTGCACTACTTAAAAAGAGGAAAAAGTCTGGAGTGAGTCAGAGCAACACCCCAGCCAAGAAACAGAAATTCAAGTCCCCGAAGGCAATTCAGCCGAGGAATATTTTCTTAAGGCTCATCTTATTAACAGCAGAATAACTCAAGCAAATTAATACAGCTCTAGACCTTTGGCCATGGTTGGACCTGACACGCTGCAGTCAGAGCCCAGGGAAACAAATGGTGGCCCTGAGGGGAGGCTCTAACACCTCCCCATCCTCCTCCTCCTCCTGCTGCCGCCCCGCTCTCTGAAACCCAGTGAGGGCTGCTGCAACTCCACCTCCCTTTGCTGCTCCCTGGCAACCTACTCCTCCATTCTCACACACAACTTTTTTGGATGTCAGTAACTTACTATTTTTTTTTTCTATCAGCACCTTTTTCCTCCTGCCTGAACTGAAATCGAAGCCTGTCTTTCTGACAGTTCTTCCTGCATGTCCAACTATTGTCTTTCTTATAGAGTGCTGCTTCTCTTAGCTTTGAGTTAGACCCTGCACAAAAATTAAACAAATACACCTTTCATTAAAAAACTTGCTTCAGATTCTGGGGGGATCAAAACACTTGACTAGAACAACAACTCAGACATTTTTGTTTGTTTAAACAATAAAAATGTCACAGCCATAACAATACAGAACACTCGGTTTAAAAATACCACGTTTGGGGCTCTTAACATTTCCAACTTCACAGTAGGAGAAAAAAAAAAACCCAACCCCCCCAAAATCAGCAATCCCTTTGCAAAGTAAAATGTCTGAATGGGCAAAGAAAATCAAATGTATGTTATGCATTTCATCAGCAAACCCTTCCTACTGAGGGAAAGCAGCCCAAGAGCAGGCTGTGCCTGGGCTGCGAGTGCCCGGGAAGGCTCTGAGGGAGGCAGAGGCTGGGCCAGGCAGCAGCCCGGGGGGCTGCAGGCACTTGGAAGTCAGTGTGTGTGTTTCTGAAGCCCGTAGGACCCTCACTGTCTATCTGTTCATCACGAGATACACCCTAGATCCGCACCAGGAACGTGATTTCCCAGTGCACGGTCCCTTTTCTAACACAGACCCCCACAGCCAAAGTGTTTTCCGATGTTTTCTGTTCCCCACAGGACAGATTAATAGACCAGGAGGGAGGAGGCAAGTTTCAGGCTATTAGCATTCAGGCCTTGATTAGGAAACGCAGCGCAGGCAGGAATCCGATGTTCTGGGCAGCAGCAGTGCATAGATCAAACCAGCAGCTCCTTAGCCCCGGAGATCTCTTGGAATGATTTCTGCCTTCACAAGGGCTCACGTGCTGCAGCTTGCACTGCTCCACAGTCACCACTCAGTTCTAACCATCCTTCCTTGGAACATGGTAACACCCTCCAGAACAACACAAATGTTGTTTGATCAAGTCCCTCCACACTTTTGTAACACCCTAGTAATGCTAACAGAAAATTAATTCAATTAATTCATTTTTCTGCTCTGTGACGTATAAAAAAATCCATAAACACTGGCTGCTCTGCTTTTCTTGATTGTCTTAACAAATATGCCATAAGAGTTTGCTATTTTATTGCTATCCATTTCTATATATTTATGTTATCAGCTGCAGACAACAGGTCAGCAGAAGCTCAGCAAACAGCAACCTTTGTCTGAAGAGACTCCGGGGTAAGTTGTGAATTTTAAGTGAGCACACTTTCCCTCTGCAGCTCCCCTCTGCCCTCCAGGCTTCACAGCCTGGCACGGAAAAGCTGTTCCACACGGGTATTTTTTGACTGCTGCAGCATTTACCAAGAGCCACGCTTCCCACTGCAGCAGCACCAGCAAGGACAGTGCGGTTCTGCACCTCATTACACCATCTGTCAGTCACCACCGATGTTCTTTATGCTTCACTGTTTCTTCCAGACTCTACGCTCCCCGCAACACCTCATTTATCCCCAGGAGGAGCACGTCCCAGGGGCAGCTCTGCGTCACTTTGTGCTTTGGCTCTCAGTCCCCAGAAATAGGTTCCTGTAGGAAAGGCCACACAACGTCACGGGGATGGTCCCTCCATGCAAATGCTTAGGAGCAAAGGACACGGTGACCCTTTGCCTCATGTGCCCTCTGAGGGGTTTAGGTTAGAACAGTTTGAATCTCAGCCCCGTGTTTCACAGCCCTTGAGGAACTGCTCCTCTACTGACTTACCTAACAGCTTTTTACATTCACTCGTATTTTTGACCTCCACACCACAGTGGTGGTGATGCACAATTAAATTGTGCAGTGTGTGGAAAAAGCACGTCCTTCTCTTTAATCCTCCTGCCTCGTAATCCCGCTCAGTGCCTGCTGGTTGTACTGGCAAAAGAAACACCAAATAATCTTCCCTATCCATCTTCTCTGTAACACTCATCATTTAAAATGTCCTTATCACAGCCCTCCTCCCTGTCCTCGTTTCCAAGCTCCCCTGACATCTCCTCAACCGAAAGCCATTCAACACCTTCCATCACCCCTCATTTCATAGCCTTTTCATAACATTGTGATGGGAACCACCGTGGTCACGATGCAGAAGAGCAATGGAAATTCATACAATGACAGTATCTTTCATTTAAGTCTTAATTTATATCTTGCCAGTCCCCAGCGTTTACTTCCCTTTCCCTGCCCAGCGTTCTAGCACCCGTGAGGTAGAGGAGAGGTTACCAGAGGGAGCTGAGAGCCCTCTGCGGATGTGGCGTTGCGGTCATTCTCTTTCTCCTCCATGAATTATCCGACATTTATAGAAATGGAATCCCTCTGCTGCTCTATTTACTCCAGTACCCAGTGTCACGAGGTTCAGTAACCCTTTCTAGTCAGCTTCCCTTCTGACCATTGTGAAAGATGACAAGTAACTCCCATGAGTTACATCACCTTGCTATTCATGTTTTCCCTCTGATCGCTTATAAACACGTGGAAAAATACGGGTCACAAACTGACACTTGCAAACAAGTTACTCCGTTCTTCCTGACTTTTATCTAATTGCTAGTCCTTGAGCAAACCTTGCTCACTTTATAGCTCAATAGCTGAAGAACATTTGGCAAGGGACCTCAAGAAAACTTACATAAAAATTCAAGAGCATTGCGATGATCAAATCACCCACAAACATTTGCTTTTTGATTCCTTCAGAAATCTCCACTAAGACCTGGAGAACCAACCTTCTCCCAGAAGAGCGGGGCTGGCTCTCTCCACATAGGCCGCCTGGTGATGGAACCCAAACTTGGCTCAACCCGCCTGGTCAGGCTTCTCTTGTATAGTTCTTCAGGTCCCTCCTGGAGGAGATCAGTGAGAGCAGCGTCCTGGCCACCCAGGTGGAACAAATGCTGGTAGCCAAGCAGTAGCAAGTCTGAGTCCCTTTGAAATCTTCTGTTCTGCTCCTGACCATCTCGGTGGTCACTTCAAAACTTCAACTCTGCTGGCATCTGCAGTTCCTCTGCCACATACCCACCCCAAGAAAAGGCTCTGGTCTGAGAAGAATCTTCATCAGTGAACTAGAAACGCAGCGTCTTTTCTGCCATAACCACATTTCTCCTTGCTCACTCCTCCCCTCCCTTTTGCCGGAGCCGGTAAGGTGGCAGGGGATCAGGTATCCATTTTAATTAACAGGAGTGGTTTTGTAGTGCTTCAGCAAGCTTCTCTGTGAGGTGGTGCCAGCTGCCACACAGCAGTTCCACGCTTGACAGATTGCCTTTTCTATTTTCTTTGTTTGGACACAACTTCTGTTTCTTAGAAAGACGGTGTTTAACATTAAATAACCGTCATTTCTGCGTTCCAGACTCAGAGAGGTTCCAGAGTGCTTTGCTAACTGACCTGCCCCTGGGCTGAGTTTCTGATACTCCACCTTGAAGCAACCTCTGCATCACAAACCCTTAAACACTTCTCTTCTGACAAACCTTCTTGCTTCACGTAGCTCCCCTTTCCAAGGTTAAACACTACCATGGCATATTTTGATTTCTACAAGGATGCTAAATTTGAACAGCTTATGGCTGCTCTCACAGAGCAGCTCTTCAATAGAAAGATCTGGAAGCATGTAAGGTTTTGATACAATCCCAGGTTTTCTTCTTTGTCTATTTTCTCCAAGATAGGTGTGGTGTTTAAAACTTAGTTCTTGTCCTTGCAGCGTCCACCAGGCAATGGCTCACAGTGACGAGGTCAAGAGCCAAAGAAGCCAAGACACATCATTGGGAAGGGCCACCAGGATCCCTGTCAGTGGTTGAGCTGAAGATGTCGAGATAGGCGATTCCAACACAGTCTTTAAGATCACAGTCAGAAGCTCAGGAAGAGGGAGCAGGAGTGCAGCCTTTCCAACTGGGAAAAGAATGGACTAGGACTGGATCACGGGGCCCGGAACATGGCTGGAAGGAAATGGGAAAATAATCAGAAAAAGCAAACTGCCTGCTATTGCCTCACCTCCCAGACACGCAAAGGCAACCACCAAAAAGAGGGCAGGGGCCAGTCCTTTCTGAGGCAGCCACAGCTCCCTGGTGGGATGGGACTGTTCGCTGCCACAAACCGGGCCAGAAACAGCACAAACAGGAGAGGGAAACTCCTCAGAGCGTGAAGGGAGATCCATGAGCAGGCTTTTACAGGCTGGTACGAAATCCGTGTGTGGGAAATGCAGGTATAGTTCTGAGCTCACGTTTGTTATGTTTATATTGTATTTACATNCCGGCCGGCGAGGTGGGCGGTGTGGCCTGTCCCTCCCCGCGGGGCGCAGCCCGGCCCCCGCCCGCTCTCCCCTTCTCTCCTCCCCCGGTAGCCCGCTCTCCTCTCATTCAGGACTCGCCGCCGCCGGGGATGCGCCAGCCCCCCCAGGGTAGCCCGGCTCCCTGAGCAGCCTTCCTGCCTGCTCCCTNAGGGGACTCAGGGAGAAGCTTCACAGAGAGCTCAAGCCCCAGCACTGTCCATATGCACAAGGAAGCAGAAGTCTCAATGCTAGATCTAGAATGTGAATCTACACTGCCATCTGCAGAAAGCGGGCTGGCACGTTAATTGGCTATCAGTACAGCAGCAATTAAAAGTGCTGAAATGCAACACTGGGATGCAAGTATGGCATAGAGAGGGGTGGAAAAGAGAAAGGGATGTCTATCTCTATGTGCTGTACCTCAGGAACAGAATGCAGTTTATGCTTCATTCCTGAAATGTTGGCCTTTTTCCTCCTTTTAGGACAAAAACTGATCCCTGTTTTTCCCACATCCTCTCGGCGTCATTAGTCACTCGGAGGCAGGGTGGTTCTGTCACACACACGCAGAGGAGAGCCCGGGGCCTGCTGCTGTGACCGACCCACGGCCCGGCCTGGCCACCAGCTCCTTCCCCAGCTCCTGACCCCCGTGAGGCTGGTGTGCCACAGCCGCGAGAGGTTCACGGTCTGTGAGTCAATCTGATTAAGAATCAAGGCTTTATCCGTGTGTTTCTTTTAAAACGAAGTACCGCTCTCCTCACATCACCTCAAAGCGATGCTGTGCTGCTGTACTTCCTCAGGAAGCACCTCACAGAAGCGCTGAGCGTGCCACTCCGCCGCTCCCCCCCAGCCGCCCGCTATTTCCCCCCATCCCGCCCCCTTTGGCGTAAGCCACCGGGAGAACGGACTGGTGAGTCTGTGTGTCCCCGGCGGTACTGACCCGCCAACACCACCACGTCCCGTCCCGTCCCCCAGGGCCCCGCAGAACATGGCGACCGGCGGGCGGCGGGAAGCCGAGATCTCGCGAGAGCTGCCCGCGGGGGTCTCGCGAGAGGCNCCATGGTGGGCTTCGGGGCCAACCGGAGGGGCGGCCGTCTGCCTTCCCTCGTCTTCGTGGCGCTGCTGGTGGTGATCGCCATCCTCGCCTTCAACTGCTGGAACGCCTCGTCCCGCCAGGCCCTGCTGCAGGAGGAGCTGGCCGAGCTGCAGAGTCAGGCCAAGCGCACCGAGGTGGCCCGGGGCCGCCTGGAGAAGAGGAACTCGGACCTGATGGGCAAGGTGGACTCCCACAAGAAGCAGCTGGAGCAGAAGGAGGCCGACTACAGCCAGCTGAGCAGCCAGCTGCAGGCCCGGGACGGCCAGGTGAAGAAGTGCGAGGACAGCAAGGTAAAGCGGAGGGGGCTGTCGGGGGGGGGGTTCTGTCCCGGGGGGCAGCGATGGCTCCCGCCCGGTGACGGCAGGTGACCCCGCCGTGCCTGCAGCCCTCCCCGGGGGTGAAACGAGCCCCCGAGGCGGCGGTGTCTGGAGCTTCATTGCAGCGGGTCCGGGTCCTGCGGGCACCCGGAGGGGAGCTGCCAAGGGCCGGCGAAGGCAGTGTCTCTGCCAGCAAGGGAACGCCGAGAGCTCACCCGTGTCCAGACAGCTGGGTTTAATTTCTGGTTTATTTGTTCTTCAGTTTTCTTCCTCCGCTGAGCTTATTTAATCTTTTGGGATCAGGCAAAAAGCTGCGAGCAGCCTTAAAGCTGCAGTTTGTTTGGCCTTAAGGGAAATGGAACAAGTCTCACGCCCCGGTGCAGCGTCCCCGAGCTCGTCTCACAGCACCCTGCTCGCCAGGGGCTGGGTCTTAGCGACCAGAATATGCCTGAAGGAAATAGAAACAGGTCTTGTTGCAGACAAAAGGTGTCGATTCCATCAGCTGGGGAGAGGCGGGCTAATAAGAAATTCAGCTTGCCCTTTGATGTGGAGATGGCCTGGGGATTGCTTTGTTGTGGAAGGGAAAAGGTGTGACTGCATCAACTTTGGCTGTGCCTCTTTCATCACCGTCCCCACAGGCAGCTCCTCGCACAGGAGTTGAGCAGACAAGTCCTCTGCTCCTCGAGTACGGTGGCGTGTACTCTATTTGCATGCAGCTCAGCGTTCTGCTAATTGAATGCTCTTTATCACAGTAGGATTTATGGAGATATCACACTTAAGCTTATTACTGGCTGAGTTTGCTTTCCTGGTCCTCTCGTGTCACACTTTTGATGGGCAGAATAAGAAAATGCATTGAATTGTCACGGGGAAGCTGAATACGTTCCTGTCTCGTTACAGAATCACAGCTTCCTTCAAGCTGATTTAGTTTGTGATAAAGGTAGGTTTTAGTTCCTCCTGAACCATTAAAATTAAGCCATTTGTGTGTTCAGCAAACATGAGGTTTTTTTAATTTCTTGATTATTTTTTTTTCTGGGATTGGGGTAAAAAGCCTGATTAGGTATGTGATGTTTAATTGAACTTCTCCATACAAACAGAGGGCAAACAGCTTTACTTGTCCATTGCCCTCCCCACTAAGAGCGAGCATCCAGGGCTGGTGGGAGCTTGAACAGCCAGGGGCTGGGGAGTCACAGCGCCGGGCTGGGGTGCCCTTTCTCGGGCTGTTGGGACAGTAAAGCAGCCCGTGCTGACGGCTGGAGTTAAGGGAGGGAGTCTGCTGGAGGCTGGGGATGCTGAAGGGAGGTGGCATGCAGGGCAGTGTGGCTGTGCTGTGGGGAGGTGATGTTTTTTGTGTTCCTGTTGTTTAGCCTGTGTTCACAGTGTGCTGAACTTGTTCCATGCATTAGTATAACTGATTTCCAGGTGTAAAACTCCACAGGTGGTATTCAGGTGAGCTGTTGGCTACTGGGTTGCACGGCGAGGCTTGCTTTAATACAGAAAATACGGACTTTTATGGGACAGCTGTTATGTTTTATGTAGGAGGCAAGCAGAGAACATGCAGGTGCTAAGGCAGGGTGTCTCACCAGGGTTCTGGGGAGCCAGAGCCCCGTTGGGTGCCCAGGACACACGCCCAGGTGCTGGTGTGCTGCAGCTGCTGATGACCATTAGCTGTTCTCCGTGGCTGTGGTGGGCGCTGGATGCTCTCAGAGCCTGGCATCTCGCAGGGCAGAGCGGGGAAGATGGGACCAGTGAACCTCCCAGGGCATCGGTTGGGTGCACACTGCAGTGTGTGCTCGTGTCTCCCGTCTTTGTTCCAGAAGCTGCCATCTGAGGTCATGTGAGCTGTGGCTTTTGGATATCCTCGCTGCTGGTGCTCAGAACCGTCCCCCGGCCTCAACAGGCAAAGCTAGTGGGATGTTTTAGCAATAACTACTCACTCTCCCTTTCTCTCTTCCTCCCGTGTGAGCTACTGTCGTGTTCTCAGTGGCAACAATCCTAATTTTTCCTGGAAACCCCTTTCAGTGCCTGTACTTTGGAGAGCAGAGACTAGAGCTCCGTTTTAGAGGGTAAAGATGTGTTTGTAAAAAAAATAGTCCTTTTGCCCTCAGTGGGCATAAAGTGTCTGACCAAAAAAAGGCTTGACTGATCATTCTTTTTCCTCTCTAAGTGGAATTTGGTGAGGATGTTCTTTGACCGAGCTGGTTTTTGCCAGGGACCTTACTCCGTTTGTGACACGCGGGAGCTGTAGTAAAACCCTGGTGCTGGTGATTCCCGGGGCAGGGAGTGTGTGTTTGAAGGGTGGTTATGGTGGGGTCAGTTCTGCTTCATGCCCCTTTGTCTTCCCGAGAGACTCCTCGCCTTGTGGTGGTGTTTCCCTGCTGCTGAGGTGACTTGAGTTTCTGCCAGCAGGTTCCCCTGGGCTCGGTGAGATCTGTAGTCTCATCCTGCCACAATATCCTGTGCTCTGAGGAGCAAGTGCAGGAGCATGACCTGGTGTCCTGTGCTTAAATAAAACAAACAACAAAAAAACAACCCCAAAACCCCTACAAAACCCGTGAGTTCTTGGGAATTTTGGGAATTCTCTCCTCCTATGATCCTGTGCTCATCTTGGTGAGCTGGTGAGGGTCCTCTGGCCCTTGGAACAAGCCTGAGGAGTTCTCCTTGGGACCACCTTGTGGGAGGTGGCCGGGGGGCGGTGGTTGCCCAGCGCTGGTAGGTGATACTTGCAGAGTCAGCACCTCCTGAGTAGTCCATGCTGGTTTGCAGCAACAGCATGGGGATACTCATGGCTTTTCTCATTGCTTTACACATCCCTTTGCAACAAGCAGACTGAGGTGACTGAATGGCAGGCATTTGTGGTGGGGAAGCGTCCAGGTGGCAGCCGTGCAGCGCATCAGGGCTGGTGGTACTGGGTGGGCTGTTGTCTGGGGACATGCCTTTCTTGCTCCAGAGCCATGGCTGGCGATGCCAGGGGTGTGATGCAGCCTTGCCCTTAGCTGATGCCTAGCCATGGGGCTTCCTAGGAGGAACCATCCTGGGGAGCAGCTGGGTGTGTTCTTTGTTGCCCAAACTCCTTGACACCTCCCCGGTTTGCAAAGGGCTGTGATGTTGAGAGCATCTTCCTGCCTGTTCCCGGTGATGGCAGTGTCACCTCCAGCGCTGTGCTCCCTGAGAGCGCTGCCTATTTGGAAGAAGGCGGCTGACAGCATAGGGAGGTCACGGGATGGTGGTGTACAGCCCTCTGTGCAAACAGAATTAATCTCGCTTTGGAGCTGCTCCCTCCTCTGCCCAGCAAAGTGCTGGGAGCGCCCGGGCTGGGAGGCGGCGCAGAGGAGCAGGGACACCAGCTCGGGGTGATCCCACAGGCGGTTCAGAGGGTGTTGTCCCTCAATAAAGAAATGAATCACAGGGAAATGGGGGGTGAGTGTTTACAATTTACTGCTTATTTCATGGGAAAGCAGTCCCACCTGTGTGCTGCCCTGCTGCACAGAGAGGCTCCAGCCCTTCTGCCGCAGTTCCCACAGTATGACCAGCCCCTCAGCCCGCACTGCAAGGCTGCCCTGCGTGAACATAGCCCCCCCACACAGGGGTTTTGATGGGTTTGTTCCTGAGCCCAGCTTGTTGGGTCACAGAGAATTTCTTCTATCCATCCCAGCTGCTTTGGGAAGGCTCTGAGAAGGCACTGGGAAATAGGAACAGTACCAGTAAGTCTGTGCTGAAGGAGGACACAGCTCAGAAAGAACTGGACTGGCGCCACGGTTTGTGGAGTGTGTTTTTTCGCGTGTGTAGGTGGAACAGATCCCATGAATCATAAAAAAGCTTCTTCTCTGTCTGTCCTCCAGCTGAGGGACATTTGCTGTCAGCTGAGTTGTTTTGGATATAAATCCTGTCACTTTTCTCTGAAACTCAAAATTGCCAAAATGAAAGGCTGTGTGATAAAGCTGACGCAGTCTCCAGCTCCCGGGAGCAGAGGCAGCCCTCGCCCTCGCCAGCCCCCTGCACACCAGTGGTGGCACAGGCTGAGCAGAGGCCAGCAGGGAGGCTCTAGGGATTCGGGAATCCCGATAGCTGACAGTTTGACAGCAGAACCCTCTACTTCCCAAAATCTGCTCTGGTTGTAGGCAGAGTGAAAAAGACACACGTTAGAGTGAAGGACAGGGAAAATGTGGTGGTTATTGCCAGTGGCTTTTAACATAGCAAAAAATACTTTTCATTAACACCCAACAAATCACTTTCTGTCTGTTCCCCAGTCCCGGTGTCTGTCGCTGGAGAGCTGCTGGGCTGGCTCCCTGGTGGAATCAGAAGTCTTGGTGGTGGCTTTCCTTTTGTGCTCCTGTGCAAGTCCCCACCGCAGGGGTTACTTGGGCTTTTGAAATAAAGCAGGACAAGTCCATCCCGGGCTTTCTTGTGGCTGAGTGTTGTTCTTTGGGCACCCCGTGACGGGCTCTTTGGTGGGCAGAGCACATGTGGAACCCCTTCACAAATGCCTGGCTCTAACCTGCTCCTCAAGAGTCCCTGTTGGCTCTTTCTGTTTTAAATTCTTTCAGAGCAATCTGGTCAGTGATTTCAGGTTCCTAAAAGATTGCATCATCTGCCACTCTGGCTTTTTTTGGGAAAAGCCTTGGGAAGTGGCTGGGTGTGCCTGCAGAAACCCTCTTGGCTGGTGGCCCGGCCGGGGCAGGGTTTGCTGCCAGCGCTGCCCGTGTCTCCGTCGCTTCTGGGGACGAGCTGGGCTGCTGCTGCCTGACACGGAGCAGGCTCTCCAGGAGCACTCCGGGATGTGAGCAGAGCCCTTGGATGCCTGCCCCCATGTACACACTGTTCTGCAGAAAATCACGATTTCAGCAGTTCTCCCGAGGCCGTGCTTCCTACTGTCAGAAACGCCTGTCTCAGCCCATATGGGACACATCCAGTCACGGTCCAGAGGCCAAGAGCCTTTTACAAACAAAAACATGATGTGAAATGCTCCTAAAGAGATGAATAATTGGCAAAGAGGGAAGGTAGAGGTGTGTGGAGGAAGTCTTCAAAGAAGGGCATGTCCCCTTTTTGTTTGGTTTGTCGGGGAGTGTAAGTACTGATGAGGCACTGAGCCCCAGAGTCCGTGTGGGGACCGTGTCAGCCCGTGGCAGGGGTTTGCTGGTGTCCTTGGTGCTCCCAGGGCAGCGCCGACGCTGTGAGCCTCGAGTCGCAGCCCTCTGCCAGCGCCCCTGCTGGAGTCACCCTTTGGATCCCCCCTGAAACTGCAGCAGACGGAATGATGGCATCGGTGCTGCCTGAGGATGGCTCTGGGCTTGTATCCTCTCAGTGTACATCTCTCTCTCTCTATTTCTGCTCTGCTTTGTCTTTACCCAAAACAAGACAAAGCACCTTTCCTTAGCGACTCTGCCCACCTGCACTTCTTATTTACTGTAACTGCTATTTGTTTCCTTACTAAAAATGCCACATTAGAAGCTGTCGTGGAAGCCCACTGGTGTCAGATTCTCTTAGAAATAACGTGTATTAAGAATACATAGGTAGCATCATGTGAAAAATGACTTTAAATATACATTAGGTAAAAATTGGGCGTTTATTTTCATGGCCTCAGGCTTTGACATTGGGAACGTCCCGTCTCCTCCCGCAGTGTCAGGCTGCAGCGTGTTTAGTTGAGTCCTGGCAGAATCTGCTTTTTTTGATAGAAATACGTTCTGGAAATTAAATGTAAGCCCTTGTCAGCAAAGCCTAAAGATAGCCTTGGGTCGGTGATCTCATGGAGGTAACTAAATATACATTTCCTGTACGTGCAGGGACTTTGTGTGCGTCATTCTGATAATCCTGCAGGTACCTCCTCTCCACACACACTCCCCAGTCTCGCCCCTCCGGGTTCTCTGCATTTACTCAGCTTCTCTTCCTTCCAGATCAAGCTGCAGAACAACGTGTCCTACCAGGTGGCAGACATCCATCGCTTAAAGGGTAAGGAGGTTGGGCCCGAAAGGTGCTGTGGTGGACTGAGGCTGCGTGGCTTGTGACCGCCCTGGCGCTGCCTGATGCGGAGTGTCCCTGGGTTTGTTCGTGGCCTGGTGTGGGCAAGAGGGGGGTTGGCTCTCCTGGCCTCTGCTCTGCTCTCCGCAGAAGGAACCCCACCGCTGGCACTGCCGATTCCAAGGTGTTAGAAGCGTTTCCGTGGCCAAAAGCACAACTGGGGGTAGTTGGGTGAGGGATGTGGTGATGGCTGGGCTGGCTCAGGAGAGGTCCAGCAGGCGTCTTTCGGAGGTGGGTGTGTGTAGATGTGATTTCTGAGTGACCTGGGACAGGTAATGCCGGTGTGGGGACATGCAGACACCACACTTGGCACTGCTGCCTCTGTCTGGGTGGTTGCTACTTAAATTAGTAGAAACCTAACAATTATCTGTAGCCTGAGGAGCAGGGATAAAGCACTTCTGGAACAATTCCTTGTGGAGAGAGGAGCACGTGCTGGTTTGATGGGGAGTGTGAAGGTACCTTCTGTTGGACATTTATTGCAGAAACAGCATCTTTGACCGCTATGCCTAAAGTGACCCACTAGTAGTTTTGTGTTACTTGGAATAACAGAGTAATTCGGGGAATTCAGGAGATTCCCAGCAGGGGAAACAGCATTGTGTTAGTCTTCTGGATGAAAAGGTAAAGAAACCCACAGGGGTTTTGGCGGAGTGTTGGAGGACTGTTACAAACTTCACAGAGCAGCCGGCACGCCTGTGTACACCGGCAGCTTTTTCACCTTCCTTAAAGAACCTTTGGAGTGTATCTAGAAGAAAAAACGTAAAACTTGAGCAAATCTTCAACTTCTGTAGAAATACTGCAAGCTGTATCTGCCATGGGGCGTTGTTTGGGGCTTTTTTTTTTTCTTACTTTTCCATATTCCTGTTGCTTTTTGGTGCAGAACAACTAGCAGAGTTACGGCAGGAGTTCATTCGCCAGGAAGATCAGCTTCACGAGTACAAGAAGAACAACACTTACCTCGCCCGGAGACTGGAGTACGACAGGTATGGCGCTGGTCTCTTCTCAGGGGCCATGAGCGACAGAAGGAGAGGGAATGGCTGCAAGCTGCAGCAGGGGAGGGTTAGGCTGGCCATGAGGAAAAAGTTTTTCCCAGAGAGAGTGGTCAGTCAGTGGAATCAGCTGCCCAGGGAGGTGGTGGAGTCCCCATCCCTGACTGTGTTTCAGAGTAGATTGGATGTGGTGTTGAGGGATCTGGTGTAGGGGAGAACTTGTAGAGTAGGGCTGATGGTTGGAATTGATGATCCCAAGGGTCTCTGCCAACCTGAATGATTCTCTGATTCCTGTGAGCCCTCCGCCTCGAGGGGCTTCTGACTTACCTACTCTTTAAAATTCTGGGGGGGGTTGGGATGTTCTACCCCCCTCTCCATGCTGAGATACGATCTCAGAAAAAGCTGGCTCACTGGAATTGCTCGGCACTGGAGCATTTTAAGCCAGTGCACTTCTTAGAACGTGGAGGTCTCGGTTAAGAAGGACTTGGAAGAGCTCAGTCAGCACGGTGCTGTAAGCCACCAGGGCTGGTAGGGGCTGTCTCTTGGTCAGTGTACTTTGTTGCTTTTCAGCTGAGGCTGAAAGCGCTGTGTATGTTGAAATTTAAAGTTGACCTCAGCCTCTGATGGAGAAGCAGAGAGAAAACTGCTTCTGAAGCTGTGAGGAATGGGGGAGGCTAATGCTTGAGAAGCTGTTTGAGGCTTTCACATACAAACCAGCATTCTTTACTCTGTGCTGTGTCGAGTGTCTGTGGGAGACGGGATTTTGTGGGATCGGGTTGATCTCGCCGTGGCTCGTTGGAGAAGGCAGGACACTGAGCTGTGTCACTGGGATCCTGTTAATTGGGTTGGTGGCAGCAGCTGGCAGTGGCAGTTGTGTGTCTCCTGTGGTGAGAGCCATGGGAGACGTTGCTTTCCCGGCAGAATTCATGAGTGCTGAGGGCACACGAGTGTGAAGTGTGACGTTTCTGTTGCTCTCCAGGGTTGGGAGGAAATTTGTTCAAGGCCATTCTGTTTATTCTACCATGTTTCTGCTCTCTCCCCATTCTTTCCAGTCATGCTTTCTTTCTGTATTCAGTCCGTTTCCCCTCCAGACACATTCTGGGACGAGGCTTTTTGGACAGACTCTTCTAGTTAGAGCCCAGGTTTGGCTTTTTGTGCCACTTCTTTTTCTTTGCTTCTCCCTTATTTTATTTATGAGAGAGCAGATACAAGAGATACGATTAAATGTACTAACAATGTGTTTCTAATCAAGCCTGCAGTGTGGGCAGCAGATCAAGGAGATGAGGCTGCAACATGAAGAAAACATGAAGAAATTAATGGACCAAATTATGCGGGAACAAAAGGTAACGTGCAGCGAAGTTCCCGTGTTGAATCGTGCGGTTTGTTTGACCCTCAGCTCCAGCTGCACAGAGCCCCTGGAGGTTTCTCCCCTAGCTTTTTGTTAAATACAGCCCTGAGCAGCCCTAAATGGGTGTAAGAACATCTGGCTGTTTGGCTCCGTGGGTGCAGGGGCCTTGAAGAGCAGGCTGGATTCTCTGCTCTCCCGCAGCCTTCCTGCCTGACATCACTCCCCCGGATTTTGGGTTCTTCTCTCTAAAATGGCTGTTACTTTACAGCTCTCTGGGGTAGGATCTGTGCTCCTACAACCTCGTTGAGGTTCCTGTGAAAGGGAACCTGATCTCTGGTGAGGCCTTGAGGTGTTAATGTGATGTGAATAACAGTGGCCTTGGAATGGTATCCGGGGTGTAAGTATAAGGTACGAGGCGTCTCTCCTAAAGCAGACGAAATAACCTGCTCTTCTTAAAATGTCATTCCCTTACTTGGCCTGTTTACAAATATTTCAAATCCTAAGGCAGGCTTGATGTAGATTTCAATGGGATCCTTCTTAAAACCTGTGAGGGTTAAGGGCAGGGAAGCCTTGTCCTTTCTGTGTTACACTCCAGAGCCACAAACGCCGCTCTGAGTGTCACACAGCCCGGCTGTGTCACGTCCTGTGTGTGGTGTCCGTACCCCCATCTGCCCCCAGCCTCAGGTGTGTGTACAGAGGGATTCTGCTGCTCCTGGCTTTGCTGATCATCTCATTCATAAACACCCAGAGTAGCCTTGAACTCGAGGGGCTTTGTTGTGTAAATTTCAAGGGTGTGCTTACTATTGGCTCTTTGTCATCTGTTCTAACAGGCCACGCAAAACGTTCAGTCCAGTAAAGACACTGAAGTGAGTCCCAGCAACGATGACCAGGCCATATCTAAGACTGTTCCAGAGGCAGAAGATAAAAACACAGTGAAGAGTGAGCAGCCTTCAGACCATGCTGTCAATGGGAAAGGTATTCCCTTTGTTTTGGTGGTCTCTGATGGGAAAGGGGCCAGTTGTGTTGGATCCTCTGCCCTCGTACAGAACCGAGCCTTTCTCTGGAGCAGAGCAGCCCGTTATTCGGCTCAGATAACTTAGTAGCTGGGTGTGATTGTACCAAGGTAGAGTTCATGAGTGTCCAGAGACAGATGTGTCCTTTCTCTGGGCCCTGCTTTGAAAGCAGTTTCTTGCACAGTTTTACATTCACTTTGTGGGTTCGTTTGGTCTCTCCTTCCTTGTGTGGCCAGCTGTGAACTGGGGGTTGCCTCTCCGCTCCCGTGAGGAGTCTGGGAGCTGTTGGGGAGCTGGGAGCGGTGAGGAGAAATCTCCAGCTGGGGACAGCAGCAGAACTGTGGGGACCTTTGGCTACCAGGAGCCGTGCAGGAGGCTCTCGGGGAATGACTCTGGCAGTTTTCCTCCCTGTAGCCTAGATGGGTTCCCTTTGTTGCTGAATCAGCACCTTCTTGTGTGAGTCTGGCTGCTGTTCCAGCCAGTGCTGGCAACGGGCTCTGCTTACTCGGCTACCAAGAGCCACGCAGCCCTTTCCCCTCCTCTTCTGGAGATTGCACCAGCCTTGGGAGCGCCGCTCCAAAGGGTCTGCAGTGGCTTGGACAGAACAACATATGAGTGTTGGAGCTGCATTGCCAATATGGGACTTGTCTTCTGGCCTTAGGGCCTTCCAGGAGAGGGAAATTCACCGTTCCAGGTTAATGAGGCAGAATATCCCCTTCTTGTTTTACAGAGAAGATGAAGGCAGGAGGAGACGCGGGCATGCCTGAGATCGAAGATAACGACCCTGCTAAGGCTGAGGATACTCCCACGGGTTAGGAGAAACTCTTCAGTACTTGGGGCTCTGGTGTATATATTCTGACTGAATCCCCCGTGTTTCACAGGGAATACAAAGTTCTACAATCTGTCTACGGTAACAAAATTCAACTGGGGTGAAAATCGGGTAATTTCTACTCTGCTTTGAGTTTGAATTTCCAGAACTGAATGCTTGCCATAATATTTCTTTAATCCCAGAAATCTTGTATTATATATTTTCATCCGTGGTTTAAGAACAAGAAAAGGTTTGCAGGGCTGTCAGAGGAAGACCTGTTGTATAGTCTCTGTTTCGTGCTCATGCTTTTTTCCATGTATTTCATTCTAGCTTTAAAGAAGCCGCTTATTTCAGCTCCTAAAAGTGAAGCTCACCAGCCTGTTGTACATCTCCCCACTGAGCAGCCCCATGCCCCCAACCTGGCACCAGGTAAGTTCTTACCAGCATCTGACAAGTCTGTGTTTTGCAGGAGGCTGAGCCTTCAGTGTCTGCTGCCATGTCAGTGTTTCTCAGCCTGGCCTCCTGAGGCACGGGGTTGGCAGTTGTGTAAGCTCTTTCTGTGTGTGTGTGTGTCCCCAGTAATTTCTGAGCCTTTTGACCAACTTCAGCCCAATTGGAGAGTTTTAAAGTTTCAAAAGGAAGAGCTTCAGGATTTCTCCACTGGTGGAGCAGAGTCATTGAAATTAAAACTTAGTTAGGGGTACTAATTAGCCAGGGTCACTTGCTCAGTGCCCTCCTGTGACTGGAGGGTGACAGGGGAGGTTTAGGACATGAGAATACTAAAAGTGAAAGGTTCAGAAGAATTGCAGGTAGGAAGGACACGGATCTGTAACAAATGCCCTCAGATGTAACGCTGGTGGCTCATGCCCCTTTGCTTTGACGTGATGGAGACGGGTAGGTTGGATCTGCCCTGTGATGGTCGCATTCAGCCACTGTCCTGCTGGAACCCACCAAGTGTGATGAACCTGTGGATTTGTGTTGGGACCAAACAGCTTGAAGCTTTTTGTGGTGTCTGTTGCTGGGTCTCCTGAGAAACAGCAACCAGAGATATTTCTTTACTTCTCCCTGTTTACAGCAGGTGTGTGAGGGGATGAGAATTCCCAAATCAGTGAGTTCAACCCTGCACACGCAGTTAGTTTGTCACCTCCAAAGCTCAATCTTTAATTAGTTTGTTTCTTTCTGTTGTTCTGGGGTGGTGTCCATTGTGGCTCTTGCTAATGAGAAGACATGAGAGGCAGTGAGGGAAGGGCTTCCTTGAGCAGGGGGTTTATGTGCAGAGGGGTGCTGTGAATGTGGAGGGGAGCAGGGGTTTCTCTGCCCTGTGGGGCTGCAGCCCTCTGACTGCTCAGCGCTTCCAGCCTAACTTCTGGGACCTGCTGCAGCTCTGTGACTGCTCAGTGCTTCCAGCCTAACTTCTGGGACCTGCTGCAGCCCTCTGACTGCTCAGTGCTTCCAGCCTAACTTCTGGGACCTGCTGCAGCCCTCTGACTGCTCAGTGCTTCCAGCCTAACTTCTGGGACCTGCTGCAGCCCTCTGACTGCTCAGTGCTTCCAGCCTAACTTCTGGGACCTGCTGCAGCTCTCTGACTGCTCAGTGCTTCCAGCCTAACTTCTGGGACCTGCTGCAGCTCTGTGGCTGCTCAGTGCTTCCAGCCTAACTTCTGGGACCTGCTGCAGCCCCCCCACCCCCCTCCATCACAGCCCTTGAAACAGTCAAGGGTGCTAATAGTTTGGAAAAGCAGGATCGGCAGGATAAACCCCCCATAAATGTGCTATTGCTCTAGGCTTCAGGAGGCACTTAAGTGCATACAGAAAATCAGCCCAGAAGGTAACAAATCGGGATTAGTTCTGTATTGAAATGTGGTGAATTAACTTTGGTGACAGCCTTCTTCCCTGAAAACTGAGCACGCTTCCTCACTCTCCAGGTTTGCACAGCGACAGTGATGGAAACGCCGATATTGCAAAGCAGATCCCTCCCAATTCTCTCCAGCACTTAAATTTCGAAGAAAATATGGAAAATCAGAAAGAAAACAAAATTGAAACGGACCACGTAAAAATTCCAAAGGGCAGAGTTAGTGACTTGCAGAAGATGAAGCAAAGTAAGTTGGCCAGCACCCCCTGCTTTGATATATTACGATAATAATTCATTTCTTAGCCATTTCCTGGGGGGAAAACAGGAGCTGCTGGTGTGGGCCTGAAAAGAAGGGTTGTGTGTGACTGGGGAACAGAGATGCTCTGATGCCTCCTCTTTCAGAGACGGGGTCAGGGGGTTAAAAAGCAATAATTGGCTTATTGAGATTGACGCTGTTACTGGAAGTTACTACCCAGGGAACTCCTGAAGTTAGAGCTTTGGGTGCAGGCGTGGTTCCGCGGGAGGCACTCGCGCCCCATTGCCTGACCTGCCTGGGGTGTTGCACACACTGTCCCCAGGATTCAGCCCTGGGGCAGGGGGTCGTTGTGGTGGTGGCACTTGTGGGGTGGCCACAAGTTTGTTCTTCTGCCTGAGGAAGTTTTCTGGGACCCTTCTGTTCCGCAGAGGGGGAGGAGGAGGAGGAAGCCTCCAGAGAGCGGCAGACCATGGGTTTGTGGTGTCTGGCGGCAGTAATGCCGGTGGGGCAGTGGGCAGGCTTCAAACCCCCACCCCTCTGCCCACAAACTGGGCATCCAAGGTGCCTCCACCTCGTGGCAGCTGCCCTCGGCCTGGGAGAGCGTTATCCCCCAGCGGGTGGTTTATCTCTGCCTGTAGGAACCTCCTGGGGGAAGGTGTTAGTTGGGGGTGTCAGCAGAGACGCTCCCGAGCGCAGCGCCCGCTGCCCAGCTGGAACTAACCCCGCTGCTTGGCCTCGGGGCGGGGAGGGGGCAGTGAAACCAGGAATTGTGACGCTGCCTGGTTGGGAAGGAGGTGCTGTTTGGTGGGTGCACAGCTTTGAGGACAGCCTGTTCCGAGCCCAGGAATCACCGACAGCTTCCCGCGAGGTTCACAGCGTCTGCCCCGCGCTTGGGGGTTCAGCGTGGCCGGAGGGTGAGCGCTGTGTGAGAAGGGGGGGTTGTACCCAGAAAGAGGGTCTGCAATTGAGAGTGGGGAGTGACCCCCCCCCCAGAGCAAGCAAGAAATAGCAAGTGGTTGGGTCAGACGTGGTGGGGCTCAGGGTGAGGGTTGTTCCCGGGAGCAGCAAGCGGGGTACGAGGGTGGGGTAAGGAACTCCTACCCGGTGAGCCCATCCTCTGGCTGCAGGTGTCAGAGAGAGAGGATGGGAAGGAATTTTGGGGGAGAGAAACCCCTATGGGGCATCCCGTGCTGTCACTAACCCTTTGTGCTCCGTGACGAGGTGCTCCTCAAAGAGTCCCTGGGTGTATTTGCTGCGTTAGGGACGCTGACCCGTGTCTGGGGTGAGCTGAGGGACACACGGTGTGTCAGGGATCCAGGTCCTGGCTGTCTCAGAAAGCGATGGGTGCGTTGTCAGCTCCAGCTGCCAGCACCTCCTCTGCTGCCCGAGGTCTTGGCACCCCCAGGCCACTGCAGGTGCCTCCGTGAGCGCGTTGGTGAGTGTCTGCAGTGGTGTTCTCCTGGCGCTCTGCGGGGAATACCCGCTGCTGGCACCTTGTACCCCTGGCTCCTGCCAGCGCCGCTGAGCCCGCAGCCAGCTGGGGAGGTCTGTGTGCCCGGGCTCCCCTCCTGTGAGCGGTTCCAGGGGAGGGAAGCCCCCGCAGTGACGGTGCAGCCGCATCCCGGAGCGGGGCTGGCATCCAGCTGGGCCGGGCCGGGCTGTACAACCCCCAAGGGGGTTTGTCCTGTCCCCGAGCATCCCTTCCTCATATCCTAACCTTTCCTTCTGCCAGCTCAAGTTTATCCAGGACTTGTTTGTCACAGTATTTCTGGCACAAACGCAGGCTGGGGTTTTCTGGAAGTTGAGTGCATTCAATGGTTTTCCCAGAGTTTGATTTATATTTAACGTGTGGGACTGGTACAGTTCCCTCCACTGCTTATATGGAACGTGGTGTCCAAAGCTGCAACCAGTAATAGCAGGGGTACTCAACTAGAGATGAATAGAGAATGAATAACCCACTAAACTGCTGATTTCTAAACAGATCATAGTTTCTTCTTGCTTGTTTTGTGAAATTAACTGTCACTTCTGTTTCTGTATGTTTGAGCTGCCCTGGATGGGATTCCTCTGCTTTCCTTCCCCCCAGGGAAGCACTGGGTTGCTGGTTCTGCCCTCCTGTTTCCATACTGCCACATGACAATCGTCATTGTTAAACAAATAATCTCATTTTTCCATCTGTCCATCTAACCCCAACCTCCTTTTTAATCCCAGTGTTGAAATCCTGTTCTCCAGTTCTGCCCCTCTGTGCTGCTGCCTGCACTGCGAGCCACTGACACTGGGCAGACTGGTTTTCTCAGCCTGTTTCCAGCCCCTAAGGACTGTATCGTGCTTTAATCCTATTTTTTTTTTTTCATTTACACCTAATCCCTCCAGACCTGTACCCCCTGCAGACCTGGTGTGTTCTTCGAGCAGTGGGCGAGCGGAGTGAGCTGTGCTGGGCTTGAGCACCTCTCCCTGCACCCCATTAAACCCCCTTGACCCTCCACCATTGATCTGTGCCCAGCCCACCCTCTGGCCCTTGGAGCTCCAGCTCGTTCTGGGGTTTCTTCTGCAGCATCTCAGCATCTGCAGCTCCTCTTCATTCCTTGCTGGGAGACAGAAGTACTGGGTTTGGAAGATTTGGAAGCCAAAGTAATTGGGTAGCTAAAAATAGGTGTTCAGAGACGCAGGGCAGGTCTGTGCTAGAGTGTTACCCCTGACAGTGCGGGACACGCTCTGCTGAGTCAGCAGATGTGGCTCTGTTGGCCAGTCCTCAGGAGGAAGGATACTCAGCCTTCCTCCCTGGGCTCCCCAGCGCTTCGATTGCTGCTTGTAGGTAACCACAGACGGAGCTTTTTGCTCGGGTGCTTCCTCTGCCTCTCGTCCCCGAAGAGCGAAGCGTAGAACAGTGCGATTTCACAAGCCCCAGGTGCTGAATGGGCCTGTCCTCCTGCTGGCACAGTGTCCCCTGAGTCCTGTTGTGTCCCCCTGCCCCTTGCTCCTCACGCTGAACTGCTCCAGAACCCGAGTGTCTGCGCCTGCGCTTGCTTTGGGGCGAAATCTTCCCGTTTCTGTCCTCTCTGCTTCTGACTGAATCCTTTGCCTACTTCACAGGCCGGTTCTTTGATGAGAATGAATCCCCTGTTGATCCGCAGCAGGGTTCTAAACTGGCGGATTATAATGGGGATGATGGTAACGTGGGTGAGTACGAGGCAGACAAACAGGCCGAGCTGGCTTACAATGAGGAAGAGGATGGTGATGGTGGAGAAGAAGACGTCCAAGGTGAGCTTGGGCCTTGTCTCCATCCCATTGTAATAAAATCCACGCTGAGTTTACTTGTTGAATTTGTGTAAAGCCCATCAAAATTTCCCCACAGAGAATGCTGGAGCTTTAGGCGAGCGTCACAGTTGGGTTTCCTCGCCAGCTGTGCTGCCCTGCCAGCTGTTGGCAGGGAGAGCACCTTGATGCCCGACTTCAGTTGTGGGGGTGGTTTCTGCTGGGAAAAATCACTCCAAATTCCTGCAATGGCTTTGTCTGCACCCCCCAGTCTGGTGCCTGGCTCATGGGGATGTGGCCTTGGCCATCGCTAAGGCGGCTCTTGGGTACAGAGCTGCTGCTGTCCCCATCTGGCAGGGCTTTGGGGGGGCCCTGGCCAGCTCCCACTCAGCCATTCTGAGCCTGATCTTCCTGCATCCTACACAGATTCAACAGGCGCTGGTTTCCTCGCTAACAAACCTCACACCTCGTGGCTGCAGCCCTGAGGCCGGGTGTGCATGTGTCCCCCTCCCTCTGCATGTGCCTGCCGTGTCCCCCCCGCTTCTGCCGGGCTGTCTCCCACCCACCCTCCATCTACCTGTTCCCTAGGATCTTGTGGAAGGCTTGCATGTCTGCAGGGTGAAATGTTGATGGGAACGTATATATAGAGGTGTTAAATGAGGAAAGTGCAAAATAAAAAGGGGGAAGACAAGAAACTGACCCAAACCCAACCATGGCTTAACTCCTACAGGCCCCCAGATCCTCATCTCCTTAGGGCAGGGGTTTCAGCTCATAGAGTTTCAGACATATCTAATTGGTATCTGGGCATAATTCATGGGAAAAGCTGGTAAAAAGCAGCTGATTTCTGTGGGCACACACCTGGCTCTGCAGTGTCAGCACTCGTGGGGTGGGCTGGTGCTTTCAAACTGGGGAACAAGTGAATGAAAAGCGTGGCTGAGAGCCCCAGGCAATTATCTGATGTGTGGGTTGAATCGAGAACGCTGCGGCTGCTCCACAACTGGCCCCTTTTGTTCCACTTCAGCTCAAAACTAACGGTGGGTTCCAGGCGCTCTGGCTCGGTGACGCCTGCTCCCTGTAGTGGCCTTTACAGGGGCAGCGGTGGCTTTAGGCAGCAGGAGCTAACATCCCCTGTGCTGTGCTGATACCAGGAACGCCCAGCAGCCCCCTCTGCCCCTTGGGCACGGGGTACGATACGGCAGGAGGTGGTGGAAGAGTTACAAGCCAGGGAGACTGTGCTTCCTTGGAGAATACTTGAAAAATAATGGGGAGTTTGGGAAAAACAAGTGCTGCAGCTGGAAGTGGCCTCCTAAAGCCGTTTCCCCTGTAGATGTACCTGTCCCTTCACTGCTCCAGTGGCTTTAAATTTGGACTTGTGAAAGTCTTCTCTCTGGCCAGCCCCTTCGTGTGTCTGTGTAGACACCATGGATTTCATGTCTGGTGGTGATGGTGGCTTGGAAGCCTTTCAGTGAAGAACAGCACGTGTTACTACCTCTGACTTCATTTTCTGAGCCCTCTGTTGTGTTGTCCACCGGTGGCTTGCTGAGGTGACTCCAGATGTGTCACCCGGGTGTAAGGGGGACTCCCAGAAGCAGCATTTCGGAAGAGGTGCCTGCTTTAGTCTTCAGAGGAGTTTGTGTGCAGGGGGGGAGAGGCTCAGGAGGTGGGGTTGCAGGGGGAGTAGCTGTAATTGTTTAGGGAGGAAAAAAAACCCTGAATTTTGGTTCCAAAAACGATTAGAAAAACCTCACGTGGTTCCGCATCAGACTGGGATGGAGTGGGTGGCACGTGCAAACACAGCAGTTCAAGTAAAGGTGTTTCCCTGCTGCCACTAGAAATGTGTGGGCCTTAGACAGAAGTCCTGGGAGGGAAGTGCAGGGACTGGGGAGATGGGCTCCTGGCAGGGGCTGGGCCTGGGGTGCTCACAGGTCGATGGCTTCTGCTGCGGTAAATCCCCTCCCGTGCTGGCCGGATGGTGGAGGACGGGTCATCCAGGCGACCCCCACGTCCTGCCTTGGTTGTGTCTCACCCAGGAAAGCCCCTGTCATAGGTGACTGTCAGCTCCTGTGGGGAGTGGGGTCCCGGGGGGCGCCCCCCGCCCACGGGGTCAGGGCTAGTTGTGAACGTGTCATGGAGCTTCAGGCGCTTCAGTGTCTGGAGAGGGACGGGGCAGAGGGAACCCGCGCTTCCCTGGTGAGCCAGCACTTCCCTGGAGGACGGGGAACACCGCTCCGAGCTGCAGGAGAAGGGGGAAGAGCAGGGGCTGCTTCACCCACTGAGAGAGGGCGTTGGGGGGCCCACAGGGCGGAGCTCTGAACGCTGGCAGGGAGCGTGCACCGAGCTGTAGGGGGTTAAACGGGGTTAAACGTCACTTACTGTGCATTTTCTGGATGGATTTGTTTGTGTGTGCTCCAGGAAATGCTTACACTGAGGAGGCGTGAGTTTGGGCTGGTTTGGGTTTTTCAATACTACCGTTTTTCATGAGGTGCAGGCACAGACCCCGGGAGCAGATGGGGAGCAGCAGGACAGAGCGGGGCGGTGGGGACAGACAGACACTCCGGATCTGAAAGGGGATGGATGAAACGTCACCATTCCCCCAGCCACGGCCCAGGGTGTGAATCCCCTGCGGACGCTCCCGCTGCCTTCCCTGCCCCAGCCGGCTCCTCGGCGGCTCGGGAGCTGGTTCTTGGCCACTGGGGGTCCCTCACGTGGGAGCCTGGCTTAGGTGGGCTGTGTCAGTGGTTGCAGAGTAACGCCCGTTCTCCAGCCGCACTCAGACACCATCGATTTCCATCGATAAGAGCCTGGAAAAGGTCAAGAGCTGCCTTTGCCAGTTTTCAAAGCCTCTCTTCAGACTTTCCCCCCAAGTCTGAGACAGGAGAGCGCAGTGGGGGACAGTGCTGACGGCAAAGTCAGCTCCAGCCCTGGTGAAAGCCCCCTCCCTGAGAAGCAGGGGGTGCCCGGTGCTGGGGGAAGGTCTTGTCTGAGGAGTGGGTGGCATTGGGGTAGTCGGGGGAAGGGGGCTCACACCGACTCCTCTGCTCCACCGTCAGGCACCCAGCTGTCTGCAGAATCCCACCCTGCACAGGCTCTAGAAGGGGGTGGGAAACGGTGACATAACTTGCCCAAGCGGCTGACTCTGTAGCTGGACAGTAGAGGCAGAGTTTGGAACCTTCACTGGGGTGCCAGCAGGAGTGTCAGGAGTTCCACGGGCTCTGAACTCAGCAAACCCCTGAGCAGTGAAGCCGAGGACATGGAATAGTGTGAAGTCCCGGTTCCTCGGGAGGGAGGTCCCCCCCGAGCGCTGGAGCTGTAATTCCAGGCCCATCCGCCTTCTCCCTCCTTCCCGATGACTTGACTCCCCTCCCAGACGATGCTGGTCGGGGGGGGGTGTCTGCAGGGGCCGGGAGAGCACGTGTCAGTGGGGTTCTCTCCAGCCGTGTCCCCTCAGGTGTGACCTGGGTCTTTCAATTGCAGACGACGAGGAGCGAGACCTGCAGAACGACCTGGTTGACTACGGCAAGGCCCGCTTCAGCGACGGGGTGCTGTGAGGAGGGACCCCGCGGAGACCCTCGGCGGAGGAACCTGAAGCGCTGCAAAGCTGAACCATTTCTACTTCTTACTCTGACGGGAGCTGGTAGCGAGGAGCCTGCTCCCAGCCAGGGCGCAGAAGGCACCGGCTCTTCCACCTGTACATAGTTGTGCCATTGCAGACTCTATCAAAACTCCATTTCTGTCGTTACCTTGAGCCAACTACTTAGACTGTACCTTATCTGTAATGATCCCCACACTTAAAACCCATACTATAAATAGGGGCTGAATTGTTTCTGCAACTTAGAAACCTTTGTAAACCGGAGAACCTGTACAGTTTGTATCTCGTGGGACAAAGACACTGTGGAAGCCACCTACAGCCAAAGGACTCCTTTTCTACAGCAGCAGCCTGCGAGCAGGACCCCCCCCTGCGCCTCCCGGGGTGCTCTGCCTCTGCCTTTTGCAGCTGAGAATGACAACAGAAGGTTTGAAACGCTGCTCCTTCCCCCGTGGCAGCGGGAGCGAGGACCCTTTCAGTTCTCCTCTGCAGTGGACTCCTCGCCGTGGTGGACTCCTCGCCGTGGTGGACTCCTCGCCGTGGTGGAATCCCATCATTAGACAGATCCCCACCCGGTAGTGGATCCCATAGCTCATGTGAAAGAAAAGGTGACACCAGGAACTCAGCAGAGCTTGCAGGACACTGGGGGTGTTAGTGCAGAGCACACAGACCCTGTGGGATCCTTCGGGGGCAGGGGGACAGCCCAGCCCCTGGGGCCACGCTGGAGGGGACCGGTGCTGTCCCCAGAGCCCCCCCAGCGTGTGGCAGCCACTCACCTTCATTTGCAGTGGAGAGCTTTGATGCAGTCTCTGAACATCCGCATCTTCCACGTTGTCCTCTCCAGGGCCAGAAGGTTTGTAAGTGAGATGCGGTTTTAATTGGGTGTTTAAGCACTTTCTGGGGTTTATGGGAGCGGTTCTGTTCATCTGGTGGCAATTAAGGTTAGTGACCCCACTGCTTCTCCTAAGGGCTACCCCGAAAAGCAATTGCAGGCCCATGCTGGGGGGGCTGTACTTCATCTCTCGGGCGCTGGTTTGAAGCAGGAGCCAAGGTTTGCTCGATGCTGGTTCCCTGACCCTCTGCAGCAGTTCCATGGGGGGGGCTCTGGGGATCTCCTGCCCATCCGTCTCCAACAGGAAAGAAACAGCGATTTCAGACGCTGGCAATCAGTCTGAAGGGTTTTTTGTTTAAGGCTTGAGCTCTTCACTCCAGCCTCTGGGCGGCAGGTGGGATAGCCCCGTCCTTCCAGATGGAGCTGCACCACTGCCCCTGCTGGGAGTAAGGTCCCAAACTGGTCCCTGGGCTGGGTGACACCCCCTCCCGGGACGCAGGGCCTGCAGCCTCCAGCCAATACTGTAGTTCGGCACCATGACTTCTTTCTTTGTCTTAAAATGTAATTTCACCCTGAATTAGGTGTTAACTTGATTCTTCTAATGAAAGCAACGTTTATGGGTTCTAATAAATTAAGTTCTTTCAAGTATGTGAAGCTTCTGGGTGTTGGTTTGGTTGGGGTTTTTTCTGCCTTTTAAACACTGGAGTCACTCTGGGTTCCCCAAAGTCGGGGGGTCTGATGCTCCGCAGTGGCCACAGCTGGGGGATAAGGGCCCAGCCCAGGACCTGGCTCCCTGCCTTGCAGCCCCCTGCCCTGCAGCCCCGTCTGGCACCAGCCGCTGTGCCCTGCTTGCTCCAGCTGCAGGACCTGTGCCCTCGTGGGAATGAGCTGGGTGACATGGGTGACACCTCCCGAGCCTCCGGCAGGAGCAGTGGGGACACCAGGGTGGTGCTGTCACAGTCCCCTGACCCTGCTTTGGCCAGTCCCCTCTGGGGAGCATGTGCCAGACCTGCTGTGTCCCACCCCCTGGAGCCCAAATGAACGAGGTGGAGTTTGTGACAAAGACTGAACCCCGGGCCTGTGGACACGAGTCCCCGAATTCCTGCTGTTCCGGAACGAGTACCCCAGCTGAGGAGCTCCCGCCATGGGGCTGGGGCTCACCCCCAGCTCCATTCCCCATGGATCCTGGGGCTGAGCCCCAGCCTCCCCTCCCCTCCTCTGGGGAGACACATCCTGGTTTACTTCAGGTTCTTGTCTTCCAGCCTATTTAACCATTTGGTGTTACTGCTGGCACTGGCCAAGCGGGGAACAGCCCAGAGCCCCTTCTGTGCCCGAAGCAGAAGGCTGAGGGGTGCTGAGGGTCCTGCTGAGGGGGTTCTGCAGCCCCGGGGAGATGGCAGCGATGCGGAGGAGTCCTCCAGGCGCTTCTCCCTCCAACCCGCCTGCTCCCGCGTACGGCAGAGAGCGGCCTTATCTGCAGTTCTGGACAAAGCCTGGGCAGCTGCTGTTGGGAAACGGGTGACTTTTACAAGTATAATCTTGCTACAACTATTACAGGCATAATCGGTTTCCTTAGGTATGCACATAATCAACTTCTTACCTGTAACTTCTCTTGTTCTTTCCCTGAATGCTGCAGGCTTTAAAACACTCTGAGGATGGTAACATTAAAACAATGTTCACCTGTGCTAACCCCCCACCCTTTACTGGTTGATACTGGTTACCTCCCTCCTGCCATGGACTGCGCTGGGCCCCGCCCTGGGAAGCTCCCGAAGGTTCTGCTCTTGGAGCCGGGCTGGGTTCCTGAGCTGGCACCAACCATGTGGGCAGCAACTGAGCAGGCACACGGCCACTGCTGGGACCGAGCAGCAACCGAGCGATCTGCCTCTCCCTCCCCAGGAGACGCCCCCAGCCCTGCACCCCCCCTTACCGAGAGGCTGAAACTGGTCAGGCAGGATGAGAAAAAGGGGTGCTCTTCACCCTGTTTGAAGATGATGGTAAGAGGGCGAGACACCAGCCCCATGGACACCGGGGCCCAACAGGTTCACTCGCTCCTCGTGGTGGATGCTCTAGTCCTTGAGAACTCGAGACACTCCCACGGCTTCTTTGGCCAGCAGCCCCGCACGGGGGACATGCAGAGTCGAGGAAGAGAGACACGAGTCCTGGAAGAAAAGTCCCTCTGGGTTGGGCGCCTCCTTTGGCAGGAGGGGTGGCACCGAGGCACCCGCAGCGCGCGATGGAGCTCCGACAACAGGGAAATGCCCCCGGGTCCCCTTTGCTCGGAGAAGCGCTGGGGAAACGGGAAGCACCAGCCCTGGGCTTGCTTGGCCTCTGGGTTTTGGGAGAGCACCTGGCTCAAGTCCAGCCCGTGCAGAACCGGTTTGATCCCAGTGGGTATCCTTTTAAGGAATCTGCTTTAGGTCACTAAGCACTTTGCCCTCCCTTATTTAGTGACCCAATGTTTAAAGAATTTTATTTCTAAGGGGAATTGTTCTGTCAAACAAATTCCACTGCCACGAAGAATTAAAAAAAAATTGACGCCCCCAGCCCTGCATGGGAAAGTGCAGTGTTCTTTTGGGAATTTGCAGAGGAACCTTCCTGCTGGTTTGGAGGTGCCTTTGGTACCACCCTTCCCTCTCCCCTCTCACACCCGGTGCCTCCTGCTCTTCCCACACCGCATCCCAGAGCCCGGCTCCCAGTGGGAGGCTCCATCCCCACCCCGGAACGCCTCTGGCTACGGCACACATCTCTCAACAGAGGAGCTTAGAGGGCAAGAGGACAGGTCGCATTTCCCAGGAATTCTTGGAGCTCCTGGGCCTCCCCACCAGCTGAGGTTGTTCCTGGCCACCCCGGGAAGCGGCAGGTCCTGCTGCTTTACTGCTGCGGTGACACAGGGCTGGGGTAACTGCTGGGGGTGTCGGTGGGCCATTCCTAAAGCCAGTGTCCCCAAAGGCCAGCAGAGTAGCCCCCAAATCGGGGCTTGCTTCATTTTTATACGCTGCTGAAGCTTCAAACCCACCAGTGACCCATTTAGTGTTTCATGGGCCACCTCGTATTTGTGTTAAAGCGTAGTTTGCCGGCTAGCTGGAACCTGTGCTTCTCACCCAAACCGTGTCTCACCTCTCCTTCAGGAGGGTGGAGGCCTAAAGAAAGGATGAACCTGCACTTGCCGTGCCTAGGAGAGTGTGCACTGAGCAAACTGCAGTAAATGCATGGGTGGTTTCTGGAAGAGTTCTATCTATCACTACTCCTGGTCTGCTGATGGGCATGGCTGTCCCCAGTGTCCCCCAGGGGCAGTTCTGTTCAGCACCACTGCTGCCGTTTGTGGCTGAGACCAGCAATGAGTAACCAGCCCAGATTTTGGTTTCTAAAGTGCAGTTGTGAAATCCCCCTGCCGGTTCTGCAGCGCCCATACCTGTTGCCATGGCAATGGGAGCACACAGGAGGTTGCCATATTTCAGAGCCAGCTACTCCGACGCCTGCTTCCCCGGAGCCACCAGCCAGGCTCGGGAACGAAACTGGCTCTCACCTTTGGTGCAACTGGTTTACCAGAGAAATCAAACCCAGCCCGGGCCCTGTGTAAAGAGCACATCCCCACCGGCAGGAATGCCCCTCTGGAGCAATACTCAGCACAGCAAGGTGTGTAAGGGGCCCTCTCCAAACACCAGCAGCCGATGGGACCGGCAGCCCCTTCCCTACCTTCCTCCTCACCCCGTCCTCACACACCCCTGGAGGCTTCCCTCCACCTCCCAGCCCTGCGCTGCCCACCCCTCACCCCGAGGGGCTGCCCGAGCGTGGCACGGACGAGCGCCCGCTTCTCCCCGGAGCCCGACTTCCAGCCCCGGTGCTGTGCCGGAGCCCGACTTCCAGCCCCGGTGCTGTGCCGGGAAACAGCCAGTGTTTACAGCAGAATTCCACCCAGAGTTACTTATCGGCACCGGCCGTGGCCAGCCGGGCACACTGCCCTGCCAGAGCCCACGGGACCTCCATTTGAATACCATTTTAAACAGGAAGAAATTAAAACCCCAAAGAGGGGCAGAGCAGACTTTATTTTGACGGTGTGGGAACAGTAAGAGTATTTCAAGGACCCCGTTTTTCCTAGAATGGTTTGTGATTAGTTCATCCTTGGCCCTAGGTTTGCTTTTTTACGTCCATGAAGACCCAGGGCTGTGCCCTGGCACCGCCCTGCAAACACACACCGACCCCGGCTAAACCCACTGCTGGAAAAGCAGCCTTCCTGCAGACCTGAGGGCGAGGGGAAGGAGAACAGTCCTGAAACACAACATGAAAATCTGTTTACTGCCCAGTGCTTCTCCCCAGTCTGACTCTGAGCAACCTGCATTACCTCCTGAGGCGCCGGCGGGAACAGCTTCCTTCTCTCTTAGGACACTATTCCACAAGTGAAAAAACACCTACTTTTCACAATGTTGAAGAAAAACCGTGCGTTTGGAGTAAAAAGGACCTTTGCCACTAAACCTCGGTTTCATGGAAAGGACCAGGAAACTCCAAATGGAGATTCACCTCTCCCTGTTCTCCAGGGAATCCGTGGGGCAGGGTCCCCCGTCAGACACTGGCCCAGGAGCAGACCTCGGGGTGGCCTCACTCTTCAGGGACGAGAGGTGAACCCCAGATTTTGGCATCCAGTAGAGTAATGGGGTAATTAAGAGGCAGAACACAGAGTGTGGCTGCAGGGTCACTGGCAGAATGGCTTTAGCTATGGAGAATTACCTGCACCCAGTTAAACAGGGTGATCTCCAATGGTTTCATTAAAGACAAACACCACCTTAGGGCTTCAAAGCACAGATCTCAACTAATTAACAGGTAACAACCCTGTGAGAAGCTCAGGAACACACTGAATTCCTCAGCCACCCGGAGCCCATACCATATCAAAGACCAAGAGAATTCTTGCAACTGCCCCATTTCCTCCAGATTTCAAATGCAAAGTTCCAAGGGAACAAAACACCCATGCACACTTGGTGTAAAGAACCGAATTTAAACCCCCCAGCAGCAACAGGCTCCACCTTGAAAGCACTCACAAGTCCATGTAAACGAACTCTGCGAAGCCAAAACTCTTTTGCCCAAGGTCAAACTGAGAAAATCCGTACTCCTAAGTCAGTTTTGATCAGCAAGTGATTGCAGTGCTTTGGTTTTGTGCCCGGCCCTGAAGAGAGATCCGACTTGCAGAGCCATTAGCATACAAATGGGATGTGAACTTCCAAAGCTTATGCAACTGGTACTCCATTACAGACAGCTCAAATCCATTAGGGTGTTCAAAAAATCACAGAATGAATCTCTGTTTCCGTTAAAAATAACGAGTACTCCCTTACACTTCAGAGACACACAGGAAATTTTAAGCTGATAAAAATTCAGCTTCTTGAGGAGGGGAAAAAAAAAAACCCAATCCACCCAGAATTCACTCCATGTTCTGCCACTGTCATTTCCCTCCCCCCCCTCCTTACTTCAACGTGCCTCCCCCCTCACAAAAACGGAAAAAAAAGGATAGAGAGAAGGAGACAAAGTTTTCCTCAAGACAATCTGATTCGTTCTTCAAACCCAGGAAGTGTGAAATGACAGGGTTGTTTATCCTGCTGACTGGGAAAAGCCTCAGCACAGCGATGACTACACAAATCCCCAGCCCTGCTGCAGGGAGCAGAAGGAAAACAACCCAGAGCGAGCCCAAGACTGGCTGCCCGGGCGGAATTATGATTTCACCGAGCCCGAGGAACGCAGGCACCCACAACCAGGAGTCCAAGAGAGAACTCCACTGGTTTCAGTCAGTCCCAACTGCCGGGTTTCGGGCTTTGCCGGAGCTCTCTCAAGGTTCCATGGATCCCACAAAAGCCAAGACTCACTGATGAGCCTATGTTAGTTTAAACATTAGGGGAAGCAAACCAACTGATGGGTGCTATCTCACCAAAAGGTAAAAAATGGCTCTACAGAAACAAATCTAAAATAATCACATTTTTCAGAATGTTAACAGCTGCAAAAAGCACTCTGCCTCAAATACTTTGAAGGTAAAGCCACAAGATGAAAACAGATACTCCGTATCTAATGGCTTATGTGTTTTATTAAACATGATCACGTTACACTTCCATACAGACACAACAGTGGAAAACCCAAAGCCTGCAGAACAAAAGCTCTCTTGTAAGCCAGGACTGCAGCAGAGGGTCCAAGGTCTGCAGTGAATCACAGCACCCTTTGCCTGGGAGATACCCACGCCTGCCTGGGCCTGGCACACGTCCTCAGGTGCTTCTGCTTCGCTTCAACACCAATCCATGCAGCTTATGCAGACCCAAACCATCTTTGAAAACTGGGTTATAAAAGGCTACATTTAAACCTCCCCCTGCCCTAGTTCAGGATATGACCTGCCAGAGGCTGAAGCAATGCTAAGAGAGGAAGAGGAGGCAGGTATTTGTCACTTCATGGTACATCCACTCCTCGGGCACTTGCCTGCACACACAACCGTTTACTGCTCACTTCCAGCTCCTGGATTTGCCCGAGCAAACGGACCTGTGGTGTGTCCTCACGCTCTGTGGAGAGCTCCCCTCCACTCCCCAGGTCCACCCCTTCCCAAACTTCTTACAGCAACTGAAGAGCTCGCACACCCCACAACAAAGCGCGGGGGAAAAGTCATTTCTTCAACTCCCCTATTGCCCCAAGAAAAGCCCAAATCTTTCTTGGACTCATGACACTTTATTACCCTAAAACTGTGTTTCCCAGCCAGCAACAAGAAAAGTGTTAGTACAAGCAGCCCCTTACTGAGCTTGCTCAAAACCCGGGGTGCATTACCGACACCGGTTGTGTATCCTCACACCAGTGAATCGACACCACTGAGCAACAGCTGCCAAAATGCTCTGACACGTTCCCGAGGCACAGAAACACGTCAGGGGGTGAGGAAAAGGTTCTCTTCTCTGGAAATCTCTGCAGCACCGCTATTTTGTTTGCATATTGGAGAGAAGCTGGGTCGAAAAATGCTATTTTACTTGAAGCAGGGTTTCTGAGGCTTCTGCTGAGTCCTCAGCAGAACCCATTTCACTGACCAGCACCAGCCTCTGAGGAAATTCTGTACCTGACAACTTTCTGCATCACCGGGATTATGGAGAAGTTCAGCGTGCCAGAAATCTAGCTGTCACCCACAAACCTTCCTCCAGGATAAATACAGAACTTCAAGTAACCTGGGACCCTTTTCTGAGGAGGAAGACCAGAATATTTAGTAGGATCAAAAATCTTGCTGCAATAAACTAGAAAATGTGAGATTGGTGTCCATGTGGAGACACAGCCCCGTGCTCTGCATTAGCTGGAGCTTTCTAGCCCGCTCTAGAACCAAGATGAGTGCATGTCTCTAGTACAGCCCTGGTTTAAACGAAATGGAATTGAAAAAATTGGGGGCACATATACTTATTTACTAGAACACAGTGGAATTCTTCAGGCCAGCCAGAAACAGGCCTGATATTTACACAAGCACTTCATGCCGAAATAGAAGCCATAACACTCTTAGCTCCTCACCTCCCATCAAACTCTCCCCACATCACCACAAGAGGATACTCTCTGGTTGACCTTCCTAGACCTGGGCCTGCCGCGTGTGGGTGTCCATTTCTGTCCCCTGAGGACTGTTTTGTGACAAGCTTCACTGAGGCACCCTGCTAGGTCAAACACAGGAAGGTTTGTTCCAATCTGTGCTTGCCTTTGCTTCTGCAGGGGGAGAGGGCACCACATGAACCCCCAGCTGCGGCGTCAGCAGCGAGAACAGCGAGTCTGTAGCTGTCCTGGGACAGACTGGATCACAGCAGCTCGGCACGAGGAGCCAGCGCAGCCTGCGAGCCGCTGCTCCTTCCCGCCCAGTGCACGGGGCTGTTCACCAATGAACCACAATTCTTCCCTTCAGATAAGCAAAAGAAACAGCAGTTACTGGAAACAGGTAATTTTAAAACTATAAACCCAAACAATAACTCTTTTGTTTATACAACAACTCTCTCTCAGTCATGTCACGGTTGTTTCCACTCTGGCAAAATAAACCAGACTGGAGCGCTGTGCTGAGAGTACAGAGCAGTATCTGCAAGAAAGGTGCTGAAATTCCAGAGGGGAGGTGAAGGAAGACCCTCCCCCCAGATTATCCAGGCAATGAAACCCTTTCCCCCTGAAAAAGCAAAGCCCACGGGTCAAGATTTAGGAATTTAGCTAAGGAAACCGAATTCTGAAGGATGATCTGCTCCCTGCACGTGGGCCCTGGCACATGAGAGAGGGTCTCCAGCAGTGCTGGACTCCTGCCTCTCGCTGAGAAGCGTTAGATGCAACGGCAGGAGGTTCAACTCAAGCCCAGAACGAAACACAGACCCCGACTGCAGATATCTGGGACTCACCAATACTTAATCTCTACAGCCAACAGGGAGGACACTCCACAGCCTGTCATTTTAAACGAGCACATGAACACAAAGCTGGTGGGTCAGCAAGACTTGGGAGAAAAGGAAAAAACAAAGCTGTGAAGAAATCGTAACTATGAAGAGTGGCCTTTCAAACGAACACTCAGAGTACAGCATTTCAAGGATGTGGAATATTCTGGCAACTCTACACTTCTTTTCCCTTCAGTTTCTGTGTGAAGGGAAGAAGCCACGCACCTAGAATATCTCAGCCTGACAGCCAAGAGTGCCTGAAGTCCTGAAACCCGCTGTCTGGGGAGAAACCTCTGGTTTATGCTGGGGCCTCCTCTCTGAGGGGAACGCACCCGCGGAGGCTCCGAGGCCTCACTCGGCAGGCAGACACCGCATCCTTTACCGCCTGCCCGCTCCACGCACCCGCAGAGCTGCTGCTCTGCTCACGGTGCACGTCGCACCGCGGGGAACAGGTTACAGCAGGTGGACCTTTGAACTTCTGCCTTCACAGCACTGTCAATTAGCAATTAGCAATGTGTGATTTCACATACTCCCACCCGCCGCGCGGGGAAGGTGACGATCCTGCTGCCCCAGTACCCTCAGCCTGACACGGCTCTCAGCCAGGCGAGTGGAGGGCAGCACAAGCCTGCTGCACAACACACACGCTAATATTCTGCTACGCCGAAAAGTACGGTTCTCAGCCCCATAAAGATTAGTTTGAACCCTGAGTCATGTGCTTTAATCTCTTCTAGAAGTTTTTTTGGCTTTCTGGTATTCATACAAATACCTGCTTGCTTTGAATCTCGCTGAATGACTTCCCCTGGCAGCGAGTTTCATCCTAATTACATGCTTTGAAAAAGTATTTCCACCTACCATTTTTTAAAACTCCCACTTTCCAAGTATCCCTGAACGTCCTTTTGGGCTTGCACTATGAGACACCACAAAGTTATCCTGCCACACGAGTTCCTCTAATGGACTGACAAACAATCTTAATTATGTTTTAACATGTCCAAGTATCCCTCTTCACAGCCCATCATACAGAAAACATTCAACTGCTATGGCTAATGAGTGTGTTTAGAAACTGTTTAATGCCTAAAGGAATAAGGCAGCCTGCTCTGGATGAGGACCACCCCGTTCCCACCGCCTCCGTGTGACTGCTTTTCCTAAGAAACTATGGTAAAATTAGCTTGGTAAAGTCTTCTGCTAAAGAGTCCTACAGTCCTGCCACACAATTCCAAAGCAAATCTCGGCTTCACAGCAGCAGATGTAGTTCCATTTAACAAGCTAATAAATATTTTAAGTGACTAGAGATCTGGGACACTTATAATGTGATCCATGTTTAAAAGCTAAGAGGGGACTCAACAGGTACTAGAAAAAGAAAACACCCAATACCTGTGTGCGTTTCTGCCTTGGGCTAAACCAGAGAACAGGGATAGGAGCCAGTTCAGTAAAAACATTCCATTTGCAGCAACACCTTGAGAAGTCACCCTAACGTGGAACACACATCGACCTGCAAACTGAAGACTCCTGTGTAAAAAGCTCTCGGTGGATAAAAGTGATCACCAGTGGGGAGAAAAAATGAGAAACGCCGGTTCAGTGGGATGTAAATTACAAACCTAAGCTCTCTACCTCCTCTTGTACCTTACTGCGGGGGAAGGCCAAGCTGCTTGATTAAGCCCTTCCAACACTAAGGCACGCAGCATCCTCGGCATTTCTCAGCGAAAGCGGCTGCCTAAAAAAAATAAAATTAAAAAGTGGAAATAAAACTCTTCACTGGACTCCACAGGCACCTTAAAACGGCAGCTCAAAGCACAGAACCCAGCGCCCTGGCACAGGAGGCAGAGGCCCCCGGGCCGATCGGTGCAGGACCCGCACCGCCGCCATTCGGCACTGACCACTGCGGGCCACACGGGCTGCGGGAACGGCCGCCCCGCGTTCCCTCCGCTCACTGAGGCGGGGGGCGGCCTCCCCCCGCTGCAGTACCCCCGGGGCG
>VZTM01024773.1:153198-188124 GCA_013400555.1 Jacana jacana | reverse complement strand
CCCCTCTTCCCTTCAGATTTACTAACCTGGCACATGAAGAATCCGTGTCCCGTTGTACAATGGGCAACCTCCCCTGTCTCTGACTCAAAAAGCCTCTTGGGTGCCTGTCACACTGAAACATTAGCTGATTTTGCATGGGTTTTTGTAAGAATGTCAACCTGTACCAGAGGGCAATGGGGCAGGTAATGGTAGTTCTATAATTCTGAGCTTTTGCTCCAACGCGAACTCTCCAAAGTCAGGCACTGGGCAAACCCCTTCTTCTCGCTCCCCAGAGCAATTCCCCCTTGTTTAGGGCACACTCTCTGCTTCTTTGCAGCCATAAGGGAATTATTTCATGGCACCTCGTGCATTTGAAAGTGGCAGAGATAGGTTAGACCCACCCAGAGGCGAGCAGTTTGTGGAATGCGTAAGTGAGGTTCAGGTGGAATCCAGGAGCAGTGGGAAGGCTAGAGTGTGTGCACGGGGCTCTTCTGGCTCACAGCAGCTGTCTTGGTACCTTGGGCTTTGACACTTGAAGTTACTGGAATATTGACCACAAACTTCCTGTAACTTTGCACTGAATAGCCTGTGAGGTTTGGTTTTTCTTGAGGATTTTTCACCCCGGGTAGATAGGGGAAAGAATACTGAAAGAAGATGGAAGGTGTAAATTAGCCTTGCTGTGATGGGATCAGATGGGTCCCTGAAACTCGTTTTGGACACCGCATGGGGGTTGAGTGCACAGCGTCGTAATACTTCATTTGAAGGTTATATATAAAACCATAATGCCACTCACAAATTAGTAAAGCTGCTAAAGCTTGAGCACTGTTTCCATCAGTGGTACCTTAGGTGCGTGTGTGAACCAGCAAGTCAGTCTGGGGCAGGGATTTGTAAGAATGAAGTTTTCCATGCAAGAGCCGCCAGAATGGGCTATGAAGGAGTTGGGTTTAAATCAGCAGGTGTGTGTAAGGGAAAGTGGTTTGTTTGAAGTCTCTGTGGACAGCAGACTGATACAGATCTTGAGTGTGACAGCATTTTCCTCATTTTTAACAACAAGAGTTGGTTGCTTTTTGTTTTTATATTGGGAAAGCCAGGCGTGAGAAGGGCGTAATAGCAGCCCCTTACAAGGCTGATGTCATGGTTTCAGCCAAAATTACCCAAACTAGACTGACAGACAGATGGCCCTTCCTCCCCCCAGAAAGAAAGGGAGAGGAAGAGGATAAGGAGTTCAGAATGAACTAAACTACCTCAGTGAAGTATTAATACTAAAATTAAAACAAACAAAAAAAAAAAGGAAGAAAATAATGAAATGGATACAATCTATACAAAACCATATCAAGCTCCCAGGACGACAGTCACATCCCCAGCAGCACCAGTAAAAGTCCCAGCCTGGACTGGGTGACCGACAGCTGGATTCCAGCTCTGGAGTCAGGAACGCTGGGATGGGGATCAGGGGCAGAGGAACAGACAGGGTCCTCCTCAGACATTGGCCACGGAAGGAAGAGAGTTGCCCCTTTGGTCCCTCAGCTTTTCTACTGAGTGTGATGGGGATGGGATGGAATCCCCTGTGGGTCAGTTTGGGGTCCCCTGTCCTGTCCCCTCCTCCCCACAGGGGTGACCCCTGGAGGCTTTTCCGCTTCCCACCCTCCAAGGGGGCAAATCCCGCCATTCCCTGCCCTTGGCTGTTCCAGCAATGAGTATGAGCCAGGGCCTCTCTGCACCATCCCTGGGGTGACCAGGGCTGAGCACCCCGAGAGGGAGCAGTTTCTGACCAACCTGCTGTTCATTCCAGAGTTTAGTCAGTTAGAAGAGCCCCAGCTAAAAAAGCAAAACTGTAAACCAGAGAATTGGTTCTGTTTTACCTCAAACCAGGACGGCAGAGAGCACAGTTTAAACTCTTTTGGAGGGTCTTGAGGCTACAGAGTGTGCCAAGGAGGAACGTTTTCCAAGGCAGTAAGAATCATATTGTCACTGAAAGAGTTTTTGTCCTGCAGTAAAAATAGTGTGTTATTTTGAAGGCCAGAGGAGCAGTCCAAAATGTTATCTAACCTATTAAAAGAGAGCGACCTGAGGCTGTCCCGTGGAATGTGGGACTGGGCTGTGCTCCCCCAGCGGGATCCAGGCGAGGAGGAGTGAGATCAGGTGTGCTGCTGAAGTTCAGCCCAGTGCCGCTCTCCTCTGCACACACCCTGCACCCTCTGGCAAGCACAGGAGTTACCCACGGCTCCTGCACTCCAGCACAGGCTTACTTGGGCTTATTAATCTTGATTATGTTGTTAATTTATTTTTTCATTAGAAAGGCACCTCAACTGGATGAGATGGACGCTTAAAAGCAGTGGCTGATGAGGAGTCCCTTGTGGTTGGGCACCACCCTGGGGGGCTGTTGAGGAAGCGTTCAGCAACCTGTCTGTACCGTGGGCTGTAACGAGAGGGAGACGCCTTCCAAAAATAGTCCCTGTGTGTGCCTGGCAGTGTGGATTGAATGTCCAGAGACAGCTGGGCCCTCCCAGAACCTCCGAGGAGCGGTGCTGGTCCTACTGGTATTCCTTACCCGCTCCCCTACAACTCCAGCACCCCAAACCTTTATGTTGAAACATCTGGGCTCTTGGTGACCCCTCCAGGGTCTGACGGTGGTGAATGTAAGTCCTCCTCCTGGAACCCCAGAGGTTGTAAATAGGATCTTTCCTCAGCAGCAGACTTTGGGGTTCTGTTTGGAGATGAAGTCTTCCACGGTTAACCCGGCTCTCCGTTCTCTGACCCGCGCTGCAAAGACTGAGTTAATTACAAGCCTGTACCCTCAGTCGCAAGGAGAAAAGTATCTTGGCCGGGAGGGAATAAACTTTCAGTTCCAAATGCGTATGGTATAATCAAAACAAGGGCTCTTGAGCAGAGCAAGGGCAAAACAATGGTGCCTGGAAATACGATTGCTACAGCAGAAGAATAACATAACAGAAATCTATTTTCTGGTAAGGCCAATTATAAAAAGCTGTCTTCATTCTTTGGCAAAATCTTTCCAAGAACATGTTTCTCTCAGGGGCGATGCTCGGGCTTGGGGAGTGTAGAACTAGGCGTGGGAGCCCGAGGCAGGCGGTGTCCCGTGGCTCAAAAGAGGGGACCAAAGCCCCGGGTTTTCAAACGTGGTTTTATTTGCAGTTGAAATGACTCTGTAACCTGAGAGATATGGAGGAGAATAAAAGGTGCTTTCCATGAAATAAGAAAAATTTAGAGGTGCCCTTTGTGTTGTATCTTTGGTAGTTATAATTGCTGGCTGTGGTTTGGAGGAAACTTGTGGTTTCTTTATACATTTATCCAGCACCGACATTTGAATATTGAGTGTTTTGCTGTTTTTACAGATCCTCCTCTCTTTGGTTTGTTTTACCTCTACTATACAAGCTCTACGTCCAGACTTCTTTGAACCGTGGTTTCCTCGTTAGTAGTTCTCTCTCTAGGAGGTAGTGGCAGAAAAACACACTTGAAGATGTGGGAAGAGCGGCGAGTGCCACAGCGTGCTGCAACATAGGAACTCCATCAGCTGGAATAACACGAAATTGCAGTGATTTTCTAGGGAAGGAGAATGAGGTGGTGAAAGAAAGTCCAAGAGTCTTTGAGAGGGGAAAAATCTCAGCAGCTTTGAACTTAACAGAAAGTGTTTCCTTGAAGTTTGTAAAGTGCACTGGGGCCTGTCTGGCTGAGAGACTTTCTCTTGAAGTCATTTTCCTTGACTGTGTGGTGAGTCCAGAGTAGGACATCGTTTCACTGGGGTTATCGGTCGTTCTCTAGTTCTCTCTTCCCACCGGGCACAGGCTTGGGCAAGGTTGTGCCCCTTTCTCATGGGGACTCGGGCTTCTTTGTGCCCTGGCATAAGTTCTTGTGTTTGTGGAAAGCAGCACTAGTACCATGAGTGGACTTCAGCCAGCACCGTGGCCATGGCTTCTCCTCGGGATGTTTCTTCAGACCTGAAACCCAGGTGATGTCACAGCAGTGAAACGTGCTGACAAAATGGGACGGGGATTGTTTAGAGGGAAACTGAAGGAAACATTTGTTCTTGGTTCCTCTTCCCCTGGATCTGATCCAGCTTTGAGCGGCCTGAAGAGGTTTTCTCAGCAGCAAGGTCTGCCTTGTCTGAGCTGGTCGATGGTGGGACGCTGGTGGTGTTCAGGCTTGGGATATACAGTGTTTGGTGGTGGCGGTTCAGGGCTCAGAGTTCAATGTAGAAGTGGTTCAACACTGTAGTGTTACATTTTCTTGTCAGTCATCTCTCCCTGTTGCTCCTCACTATTGTTCTTTTACCATCTTAAACTTCTTCCTGTATCAGAAAGCCTTCAACCCTGTAATTATATGTGTCTCACCTCATTTTTCCTTTAATAGTTTTGGGCAAAACAGATAAAACAGCAGTGCTGTAGGTGGTGGGGAAATAAATGGCCCCTAACTGAAAACTGCATGGAGGCACGTTCTGATTTAGAAATGTGAGCCGTTCTGGGGAATTTCTTCCCTGTGGGTGCGTGGTACCTGGCCATGGGGTAGCGTCAGGATTTGCAGGGTAGTGACTGTGGCAGCTGAGTGTGTGGGACTGGGGAGACGGGGATGTTATTGCAGCTGTAGCTTGGTCAGCTGCTGCTTTTTCACAGCTCCTTCATTTCTTATTTCCCTGTCCCCCAAATTCTTTAATGAGAATTCCATTTAGCCCCTCTTTGCCACGTATTTCTCTTCTGAAGAATGAGATTCTTCTTNTTTTTTTTTTTTTTTCTTCTTCCCCCCCCCCCCTTTCCCCCCTGCTTTCTGGGCTGTTTGTAGATGCAGAAGGAATTCAAGAAAGAAGGGGTTTTTTGAGGGCTGGAACATGACATTCAGTGCAGTGACCATGGCTTGGGGCTTGAAACGTTCAGTGTATTGGCTGGGAACGCGTTGAGGTGCCGTGGGGCTCCGGCTGCTGCGGGGATGCTGCCTGTGGGATGGGAAGGAATCGCTGCCCCGAGGGAGGATTGCGAGGTGTGGAAGCTGCTGGGGGTGGATCCGTGCTCGCTCCGCTCCGAGCCTGGCCCCCGGCCACCACCCGGTCCCAGCTTAACGGGGCCAACGGGGAGACCTGGCCACACAGTCGCTCATTCGGGCACGCTGTGGCGAAATCCCGATTGTGGGCGTTTGAGGAAGGAAATGCACAGTACAAGTTTAGACTTGATTATTTTGACTTGGAGAGCGTGTCTTTAAGTATTGTGGCCCGGGTCCTGCTTGCTTCGGAAAAGCAGCACAGGCAGAAGTGAAATACAAACTGCCCCCCTGCCAAAAGCGTCCAGCAGCCTCCTGTCAGCGAGAGGGTTGTAGGGAACTGTTGCTGAGTCCATTAGAGATATTTATAACCCGAGGCTCGATACCCAGGGGGTGGAATGAGCCAGGGAACTCTCTGGCAGCAGTGTACAGACGAGCTGAGCAGTTCCTTGCTGGATAAACACATCCTCGCCGTTGACATCACTGCATGGGTTGGGCTGTGTCTGCCTCGTGCTGGGCCAGGCAACGTGAAGCATCGTGAACTTTAAGGAATAGTTTCATGGTCAAAATTGGACCTTGACTGGTGTCAGTCTCCTTTGAGTGTTTTATGATTTTGCCTCATTCCCTTTTACAGACATTTGGGTTCAGCCCTGTCTTGTCTCACCCCCAGGAGTGCCAGTCACCCGGGATTTCTCCGCAGGGTACTCCAGAGGGCTGCTGTCTGCTAAAGGCACGCTGCACCACGCTCCCCAGGTTGTCAAAACGTGCAAGTGATGTTTCAATGCACGTGGGTTACATCTTTGAGTATGCTAAATACCACTGTGGTTTAGTGTTCACTCACTGAGTTCCTAATTCCCCGTGGTACGTGATTATCTGTTGTCGATCCAAACCTTGAATTGGTTTGGTGTGACTCTTCTTGCCTTTCGGAGGTTTTTGAACGAGGTAAATGACAATCAAGAATCTCACTTGTCTGTGTGTTTATATGCTCACACGTGTATTTTAGAGAGTCCTGGCTGAGTCAGTTCCCTTTATAAACTGATTAAACTGGCATAAGAGCGCTTGTTGGCTGTTGGCCAGCCCGGTCTCTGGGGCAAACTTTGCCCAAACTCTGAAGTGAGTGTGGGAAAGAAGTGAGGCAGAGGAGGAAACCAGAGGTTCTCTCCTGCCATCATACCATATCTTTAAGTACCTTTGAGAAGTTTGCTCTGGTGATTGCATGTTCTTGTACCTTCTCTCCTACATCCTCCCAATTTTATTCCCTATTTCCCACCTCTCAGCTTCTCAGCATCGCTGTGGTTCCTGTACCCAGGGGGCCATGGTGGGAATAGGCTGCTCCTTGTTCTGTTCCGGTGCCGGGCTTCCTGGCCATGGTGAGCCATCCTGGGTGGGCCAGGGCTGGTGTTGGAGGTGTGGGGGAGCCTGGCGTCCCCATTGGAAACCAGTTGAAGCTGGGATGGTTGAGGTGTTTATGACTCTGCTGGCTGCAGTCCTCAGCTCGCTTCTGGGATCGCTGGCTGCGAGCTGTGTGTGTCTCTGTGCAGGATACAGATTGAAGAACCTCAGAGAGTTAAAATTCAACCAGATTAATTCCTAAGCATGTCGATAATGCTGCTAATAAAATTCCCTTCCCATAGCATGGAGGGACCAGAGCCCCTTGGAGAGTTTTAAGAATATGGGGTTGTTTTTCTCTAACTTAATTCCAACAAATTGCTAACTATTTAGGTTAGAAACGTGGATATGTTTAAAATATTTGGTCTAAAAGTTTCAGTGGCTGTTTTCTGTCTGAGGCTGTGTTTCCTGCTGGGGTTGTGAGTCAGTTCATCTCCCACGTGCGACAACGCTGAAAATCCTTCGATGTAATTGTTCTTTTTTCAGCTGCTGGGGGTGCCGTGGTTTTGGTAAGTCAGAGTGACCTGAGGTACGTGATGTAGCCACACAGTGGTGGATTAAAAAGTAATGCTTTCCCCGCTATTTCTGAAGTGGAAGTACGTCACGTGCTTTAAGGTGTCTGCGGACCAGCCTGTCCATTGGTGTTTGATGAGTTCTTCAGTTGTATAATTAGGTCCCCTGATTTGTACAGCGGTGCCAGAGGGAGCGGGTGTCTGTTGGTGTGGCTCCTTCCCACCCTAAATCGTACCCAGGAAATTACTCTGGCAGCAGTTTGTGAGGGAGAGGGGTGGAGATGCAAGTTCTGGTGACAGGCATATTTCTTTTACATCTTTGTATAAGGATGGGTTTTTTTCTCTTTTTGTTTTTCTAGTGGCAAGGAGTAGGAACAGAAAATTGGATTAAAACCTTTGGGGGTTCTTGTTTCATTACTCCTCTGCGTGGCTTTTTTCCACAAGCAGGAGATTCTTTTAAGTGAAACACAAATTCTGTTGCCAATATTCATGACGGGAGGATACTCGTGGACTCCAAGTTTTAGTGCTTCTGTTACTAGAGGGCGCAAGATTATAAGGAACCAGTTTTGTAAACTGAGCCTGTGGTGTCTGTTGTTTGTCCTTAACCTTCAAATACCAGCTCACTTTTGCTGGAGCTCCTTTGGTCACTAAGAATCTTGACTTTGCCCAGCCCTTGGATTAACTGCTGATGGAACACGCTGCACGTGTACGTCTGATAGACCAAGTCCCAGCTTTGCTGGCAATTAAAACTGATATTATACATAACTGAATTAGTTCACTCTTGACAATACTGATTCTGTGCTTCTATTGCTAAGTCTTCAAAAAATAGTGTCAGTAGTTATATTTACCTCAAAGTTTACTGTGAGGGTGGTGAGAGCCTGGCCCAGGTTGCCCCGAGAAGCTGTGGCTGCCCCATCCCTGGAGGGGTTCAAGGCCAGGTTGGAGGGGGCTTGGAGCCACCTGGGCTGGTGGGAGGTGTCCCTGCCCAGGGCAGGGGTGTTGGAACTGGATGATCTTTAAGGTCCCTTCCAACTCTACCCATTCTGTGATTCTATGATTCTGCTATTCTTCATGAGCTTCAACACCTTTTGAGGTTGAGGTTTACCTACTTTGTGAGTAACTTCAACTGGGTCCAGGTTTGGGACAGTTTTTTAAAGCTATGATCTCAGTGTTTCTGTGTTTGTGAGTCATGTCTGTGCCACCCCTGTCTTTTCCTACACGAGGCAGCCGTTGGGATCCTGCTTGTATCGTAATGCTATCCATTATTGATTGTCTGTTCAGCCCATAGATGAACCTCAGAAGGCACACACCGATTCTGTAGTCATAACCATAGGCTTGTCTTTAAAAAAAACACAAAAAAGCTTTTTGTCGTGACTTCGGTAGGAAATACTACTCTGCTACAGCTATTTCTGTGCGTTACGACTCAGAGGGGTTTCTTGCTACTTATTTTCTCTGCTCCTGATCCATATATGTGGGATGTAAAGCACAGGAGTTGTCCCAGTCCCGTCACCCAAGTGTAGGAGCTTTGCTCTGCTGTGGGATGTCCTGCCTTTGCACGAGTCGTCCTGTGGCCTGTCTTCCCAGATGGAGTTGTGGTGAGGATCAGCCGTAGGTTCCTCGGTTGGACTGCTGTGCCCTCACCCATCCCAAAGGCCTAGGCTGGTTTACCAGGTCGCTATCTGTGAACCCATGACAGGTTTGGATGTATGCCTCCCCTCTAGTTTGCTGCAGAGACAAAGCCAGCCACCAGCCACCACACGACTCCTTGTGTCGTAAAAGCAGGTAGATTTTGTTGTGCCTGCTACTACTGTGTGGAGTTACACAGAAACCTCACTGATCTAATGGTGAGATGTGTCCATGGCCAGGCTATATTCATTTGTTCTTTGGCCAGTGTTATGCCTTAAATTAAATAGCTCTTCTCTTTGATTCAGGTGAAGCCCTGTATATGGATGTGAGAGCTCTGTGCCTCCTGAGCTCTGCCAGCGCTACAGCATTTTGTGAATTCAGGATTTCTTCACTGACTCGGTGTTCTTCCTTCTCCCGTTCCCAGCTTTACATGTGTTACTCATGAAGATGAGGCTGAGAACGCGGAAAGCTTCTCAGCAGTCGAATCAGATTCACACCCAACGCGCTTTGAGGGCCAAGAGGAAACACTCGGAGGTGGAGGAGAGCTTACCTGGTGGCGGAGGAAAGCCCCAGAAAAATGAAACCGGCTTGTTGTCTTCAATCAAAAAGTTCATTAAAGGAAGCACGCCCAAGGTACACCGTCAGCGGGTTCCTTCTCTTCTTTCTTAATGATTTAAAAACATTTCTGTTAAGAGTCAATCCGTGTGTTGTGGTAGAAGCAAAACCTTCTTGTGAAGAACCCGAAGGCAAAAAGCGCCTGCGACAGTTGTGTCAGGTAACAGATACTGTAACAAACCAACCCAAAAAGCAGGCCTTCCATTCAACCCACAGGAGCCAATCGTAGGCCTATGTAAGACAATCCAATAAATCACAAGATTTAGTACTGAAGTATTCCGTTGTGAAAACACTAATAAATGCAGTAGGTTTGTAATTTCTGGTTTAAGGATTCCTTGAATGTGGGAATTACCAGTATTGGCAACTAGGAAAAGAAAGGCTGTAGGCATACATTTGCTGAATATTTTTAGCATTTTTATTCAGAATTGTTTAGGAGTCCATCGGTTGGTAAAGGTCTAACCCCCGGAATTCAACTGCGAGGACACTGCTGGCCCCACCGTGGGGGGTTGCAGACCCCGCTGCCCCTTCACGGGTCCGGTTCAGTCGTCGGGACTAAACCAACGCTCAGGGCTCTCTTGATTCGGACAGCAATCAGGACTTTACTGATGTTCACATCATAAAACCTGTTCCAGGTGTGCTTTGAGGCTGAATTTGACATACATACATACATATATATATATATAACACCATATAACTTTCCCTTTACCTTTCACTTTTCAGTTGTTTCAAAAACCTGTGGGTTTTTGTGTAAAGAGGGGCCGGTTAAAACCCCCGCTTGGTTCACTCCCAGCAGCCCAGATACTGACACTGTGTAGCTGTGAGCCTTAAAGGAGAATAGCCAGGAAGCCATAACTAAATTAAAACATATCCCAGATTAATTATATGAGAAATAAAAATATGATTTCAGAAGTGTTAAGTGTTCAAGCAATCATTTTGTAACAAGCTGAAGTTGAAACAATTTTAATTGAAATAACAATATATTCTTACATTGCCAAAAAGACAGTGAAATGTAATGTTTCGTGGGATCTGTTAATTAGCTCTCATAGAAACACCGAGGTACCAGCACAGAAATAGTTCAGTAAAAGTACGTGGTAAATCTGCCTGTGTGTGGTTTTCCATGAAACCAGGCCAGCGAGCGTGTTTTACCCTCACACCTCTGTTGCAGCACGCTGTGTTGGAGCACAGCAGTGCAAGGGTTCAGCTGCAAGATCACTGCAGGAACACGCAGAAATCTGAGCAAAACATCTCACATTGGAACTTTAAGATAAGGGAAATATGTCTGGCATCCTCTCCTTTGTCCCTCTAAGGTTTTGTTAACTTTCTCTCTTCTCCTCCTCTCTTCCTCTCCCAAATCTTTGAGTTACGTTTCGTTCCTTTCTTGACAGGGTTTTTAATAGAAAATGCCCACGTTTTTCTCCCGTTTCCTTTTGTGTCCTCTCCTGGGCCTGTAGCAGGACTTGGAGAGGTTCCAGTGGGATTAGCGTGGCGCGATACCGGTACTGCCGGGCGATCTTCCAGAGCCTTAATGACTTAACAAAGTGGTCCGTGGTTGCCATGGAAACGTTATAAGTCCTTGAGATGGTGTATGGGTACAACTTGCATAGGAGTTCCTTTGTGGGGATGCTAAAATTCAAATGGCCACCGAGGGTGTAGGATTTATGACAGTAGGTGTCTTCATCCCAAGTATGCCCTGACAGTTTCCATCATAGTCCTAGGTCATTCATGAGCTTTTGGAAAAGACACCGTGGTGGAAATGTTCCTTAACCAACCCAGAGCTGAGCAACCATCATAGCTCCTCACTCAGAGAAACCAGAGATAGAAATGCAGCTCTTCAAACGTGGATGGTGCTAGGTCAGATGTTGAGGTCTCCTGCTCCTCAGGGTCCCCATGCAAGTCAGTGATGGTGTGGGGTGTGCAGCAGGATTGGTCACCTAGGAATGACAAACCCAGTACACCAGAGAAACTGACACCTGTGTGTACAGGAAGGACCATTACAGTTGTAAAATGTTAATATCAGAAATATTGCTGGTGCAAGTTCCTCTAAACTTCTTCAATTTTAGGGGGTCCAGCACTCTCATAAATTGCATTGTCTTCCATTGGGTTGTCACTGCTCCTAGTCCTGGTTTAGGCCATTCCCTGGCACATGCACTGTCTCCCAAAACAGCCCTGAAGCAGAGATGGTTCTGTCGGCGTGGCACTGCCACGCTCCTCGTGGCACCATTGTTGGTAACATATTGAATTGAAGAGATCATAGAACTCAAACAGTTCCTTATATAAATACACATCAAAGGTATATTTAATTCTATAGCTGTGCAATAAAAGTTGGAGTGCATAAACCAAATAGCACAGTGACTTTATGTGCAATTTCACCTTTGAATCCTGTTCCCTCGTGGAGCTGGGGCAGGGCAGGATGAGCTTTCCCACCACATCACGATGGCTGCTCCGCTGGAGGATGAGAGAGTCTTGTGCTGCAGTGAATTCTTCTTGGCTCTGCTGATACCAGCAGCCAGATTCCCTCTTGCCATTGTCATTTTTATGAGGGTTCTTTTCCCTAAGGCTGATTTCCATAAGGCAGAACGAGAGTGCAGCTCATTTTATGAAGGCCAATAGCTGTTAGCAGTTAATGAATTTCTCCCATTCCCCCCGTGTTGAACAGTTGAACAAATGACCTGGGAGATGAGAGACGTTCCTGTTCCTTTACCGGATCAGGAGCCATCCCTCTGCTCCCGAGATACGGATTTATGGTATGGACAGCCCAGGGGCAGGAATTGGGTTCTTCTCACCGAGGCTGGCGGTGGAGGCTGTGGCCAGTAGGGAGCTCTGGGGATTGGTGGTGGTCACTTGGCCTCTGATAAGGGTCTCGATGCATTTCCATGATTGTTCATAATTCTTTTACCAACTGTGCTGTTAGCATGGGCTTTAGATTAATTTTTCTAAAAGATCTATTTACTGCTTTTTTTTGGAGCACGCAAACGGTTTTTCTCTTTTCTTTTTAAAGATGTGAAACTGCTGCTCCAGAAAGGTAATACTGTGACTCTAAAATCAAAACTTCAGTTAACTTTGGTATGGTCTGTGGCCTTGTTATTTATTTTGGTGTTTAATCCCATTTATTTTGCATTGCCTCACACCTGACATTTCTGTGTAGTCTCTATGGTGATGCTTTAGACACCAGATTGCTGTTTTGTTAAGTTATAGTAGGTGCTTTGGGGAAAAAGGGGAAGAAACCTGTCTTAAACCTGTGTGCCTACACATACACACACACACACAAACTGTGCCCAACTGCTTGGGTCTGTATGGTCGATGTAAGTGCCAAAGGGAGACCAGGCATTCCCCTGAAGGTAAGAGGAACCCTCGGGGCGCAGTCCTCGCTCACAGCGTTCCAGCAGCTCCTTTTGCCACGGCCTGAGCAGCAGCAGGCTCCGTTCTGGTACAGCATCCCAGCTGGGACGCTGCTGGGCCATTGGCTCCCTGTACATTCAACAGGCAGACAAGTCAAGTTTCAGACCAGTTCTTTGCTCTGTCTCTACACGTCACCACCTCCACAGCAGTTAGATATTTATAAATTGGCTGTGCAGTGCAGTAGTACTTACAGACAGTTGTTCTGCTGTACAAGTTCCAAGTACAGTTTTCTTTCCCGGTACTTTGCTCTTTACCTTGAGTTGTGTCAGTTTAAATGGCTTTAAAATTCCAGCTGGGCAGACACATGTTGCATATTCTGCATCTGGGAGTGGAGCAGTAGATGGATCTTTGTGAGACTTTCCCTAACAGCTAACCATTTCTGGTGGTGGTCTGTGGGGCAAAGAGGCGCTATTCAGCATGTTCCTTTGTCCCCCCTTTTCTGTTTTAAGGAAGAAAGAGAAAATCCTGCAAAAAGAAGTAGAATCGAACGGGATATCGATAACAACTTGATTACATCCACACCTCAGACAGGAGAAAAGCCCAACAAACAGATCTCCCGAGTGCGGCGGAAAAGTCAGATGAATGGAGGTTTGTAGATGTCGCAGTCGTGCGTTGCTGGGGGTGACTGGTGATTCCGTGGTGTCACAGCTGGGACCTCCTGCGGGACCTCCCCTCGGGGGGGCTCCTCGAGAGTCTGGGGTTGACCTCAGTGGGAGCAGGGCTGAGCTCACAGGAGCAGAATAAGATTCCTGAGACTGTGAGCAACGGTCCCAACATTTCTTCTCCTTGTGTCCTTGTAAGAACAGTTTGGATACCTGATCATGGATCATGACCAGCTCTTTGTGGAACTAATTTAACTTTTTTTTTTTAAAGTATTATTCTAAAAAGCCAATGATACTTTTTTAAGTTAGCCCTTCTGCCATTTTCTCACAAAAAATTGAAATAGAACTTCCCAACTCATGACCTTGGTGGAAGGAACCAGGTGTCCTTAGGTGTGGAAAGCAGACAGGTTTCTGTTGTGGAATCATAGGAACATTTAGATTGGAAGGGACCTCTGAAAGTGACCTGGGCCAGTCCCCTGCTCCCCTTGTGGTGTGGATCCAGCTCAAAGGGAGATCTGGCTTTGGAGTCAGAGCCTCGTTCAGTCAAGTTCTGAGTGTCTCTAAGGATGGATATTCCCCAACCCTTTCCCAGTGTTTGACCACCTCCCCATGAAAATTGTCTTCTTTTTGAATAATACATGATAAACCAGTCTATGACATTTAAAGTGTCAGCTGAGGTTCCAAATCTGACTTCAAAAAAACATTTTGTAGACTTCTTTTCTAAGGAAACAAGACGTAGGTGATCGTGCTGCCTGTCTGTGTTCCTTCACTCCCCATTCCCCCAAGAGGTTTGGAACCCACTGTCTGGTTTCTGCCAGGTTTCCCAGCAGGGCAGAGCTTTCAAAGGCTCTGGAGAGTCGCTAGCGAAGTAGAGCACAGAGCTCCCAATGGGTGACTGCAGTGGTGGAGAGGTTATAGTGTGAGGGAATCACCTGGCTAGGGGTTGTCAGGGGTCTGTGTTAGGAGAAGCCCCTTTCTCCTCTGTTTGTCATATTAACTGAGGTGTTTTGCCTCCTGGCATGGGACGCATGCAGACAGCACTCAGAGATGGAACTCTTGACTTAGAGGTAGTGTTGTGAGACACGCACCCAGAGCACACTGAACCCAGGGCTAAGATATTCCACAGTGTGGAGGTGGGGACCCACCATATTGCAGCTGGCACCCGCTTTAGACAGAAGCACTGGGAAGCATGAGGTCCTCAGGCAGCTCCAGCAGGCTCAGCTGGCAAAAGGCTCTCGGCTCATGAGCACACAGCCCGTGCTTACTTCCGTAGGGACAGGCGCCTCGCAGGCTGCCTCCTGCCAAGGGAATCACCTCCGGCTCCCACCCGCCTCCTGCGTCGCAGCCCTGAGATGGCAGTTCTTAGTTCCAGCATGTTCTTTGCTGTAGATGCACATTTATAGAGAACTTTAATTGTCATGTTTGTAATGTTGCAGGTTTATTTAGTCCTTTGTTACCTGTGACAACAACTAAAACTTACTTTACTTCAGAGCTGTACTGATGCGTGTGTGTGTGTGTGTGTGTGAACAGCCGTGGGCTCAGTGTGAAGCCAGGAGGGTCAGCCCGTGGGTTCCATGGCCACTTTCTCCCGTTCCCATCTGGTGGAGTGCCCCTGGTGCTGGCACCCATGTGCTGATTTTACCTCTTAACTTTTCTTCTGCAGAAGCTGGAAGTTACGAAATGACAAACCAACACGTGAAGCAAAATGGGAAATTGGAAGATAATCCTAGCACGGGCAGTCCCCCACGGACTACATTACTGGGAACCATATTCTCCCCTGTTTTTAATTTTTTTTCACCAGCAAATAAAAATGGTGAGTATTATTTATAAAGCCAGTAGTGTTAAAGCTAAGAATGATAGATCTATTTGTTTTAAATTTATTTTGTTTAACGCTTTTCACTCTCGTTTACAGACCAAGAGTTCCTGTTAGCAGGTAAAAGGCCTCTTTAATCCTCAGGAAGGTTGATCAATAATAGAAGAAGCAATGAGTTTATAGGCACTAGAACATTTCTTTCATAGATACAAGTATCTCGTGGTGTACCTTTTATTAAAAAAAACCAACTAAACCCAAACCAAACCTGGTTTTAAGCTTCTTCTCCCAAACTTAAAGGCATTTGTCAAGGTCTTAATTTTGCTTCTTGTTTTTGTAACAAGAATCGACTGCAGCTGCCTTCAGCTGTTCTGAAACTTTCGTGTGTGGGGTCAGGACCGATGATGGGTTTCCTGAGGGGTTAGCGATAATGACCAGGGGGTGCTGAAATCTTCCTTCAGGAACATCAGGATCAGATTCTCCGGGACAAGCTGTTGAAGCTGAGGAAATAGTCAAGCAGCTGGACATGGAGCAGGTAGATGAGATCACGACAAGCACCGCCACATCCACCAACGGGGCAGCTTACACCAGCCAGGCCGGGCAGGTCCGGGCCCCCGTCAACAACGGCTTGGAAGAAGCAGAGGAAACGAGCGACCGCGACCTGCCGCCCCTCACAGGTAGGAGATGTGCGTTTGCTCTTTGTGATTCGTACTCTGAGCAAGATCCCAGCACCTGTGGTTTGGGTAAATCCAGATTTCACAGCTGCCCAGGGCAGGCAAAGAGCAGAAATGCTGATTTTTATGTTGAATAGACAAATGTCTTTTATGCACTAAAGAGACGGTTTTGGCAGGTCTCATCTATTCCCGGTATATCTCAGTTGACCTCCTGCCATTTCTTCCATGAAAACAAAGATTCCAGAAGAAAGGCATTTTCATTAATCTGAACCCCTGCCTTAATCTTCCACGTTTCCTTCAAAAGACTCACCAAAACTTGTATCTGTAAAATTCAGCCCCTCCTCTCTGTGGCTGGCCACGTCCTCCCCAGACCCTCCAAGCATCAGTGGTTTGGTAGTGCTGAGGGGTCGGGGGGCTCCTGTTGAGGGGGTGAATTGAACCTCTAAGGAGAGGAGCTGCTGGTCCGGGTGAGGTGGGAGAGCTGGGTGAGCCACTTCAGTGGCTCCCGGGGCCTTCCCGAGGCGCTGTGCTGGCCGCTTCGGCTGAACGCGGGCGGCGAGAGAGCGGGGCTGGAGGGAGGTGGTTTCTGCACCATTGTTTGAAGCACCCGGGTGTAAAGTGCCAAGTTTCACTTTTGAAAACTGCACTAATAAGACTAGCTCTTGTGGGGTTTTTTTTGTTTTATTTTTGGTTTTGGTCATTTTCGTTGAATTTTAGCACCAGTATCTCCAGACAGTGGCTACTCCTCAGCTCACGTGGAAGGCACCTATGAAGAAGACTGGGAAGTCTTTGATCCGTAAGTGCTGATATTTGTTCTGAGAACATTACATTGGTCGTTTTGGGTATTGCATCACAATGTTGGTTATTTTTTTAATGGGACATTTTTATATTATGGTAATGAATTGCAAAAGCTCATAACTTAAAAAATAAGTGTATATTGATGCGGGGTTTTTTTCCTCCAATTTAAAATACTTATTTCTTGCACAGCCTTAACCATTTGAAATATTGAGTAGGGCCACAACGTTGCCAGTTCAATAAAGCCTGAACATTCCTTCTGCTCAACTGTGTTCTTTTCAGGTATTATTTCATCAAACACGTTCCCCCACTGACAGAAGAACAGCTGAACAGGAAGCCAGCTCTGCCACTGAAAACACGAAGCACACCAGAGTTCTCCCTAGTTCTAGACTTGGTAACCATCTCTCCAAACACGTACCCAGGGCAGGGGGGATGCAGTGTTTCCTTTCTCCTGTTTGTTGCTGAAATCAGTAATGTTTGCTGTAAACAAAAAGGCCTTGTTGAATGTTCCCCAATTTCCACGGTAGTTTTAGTTACAGACAGCCTGCATTTGAGAGGGAAGATGAACGGCGGCAAGTCTAGAACGCTGGCTCTGTTTGTTGGGTACTTGGCATCCTGTGAAAAAAATAACATTACAATTTCTGTCATCTCAAACAAAGAATTCTCTGTCCCCATAAAGCTTTCCTGTATCCAGGGTGGAAAAAATGAGATGTCATAAATAGGGAAATGGAGCTTTGTGTGTCTTGTGTCAGGACTGACCAAGAGTGAATCTTTTAATCCCTAGAACATTCTTGCTCTCAGAGGGTGCAAGTCCACTTCCTTAAATATTCATAGAAAATATATTTTTCTTGATAAGAATTTCCTGTAGTCTGTGGTTTGAAAGTTGTTTCAGACCCTGTTAGTGATGCCAGGAGCATAATTTTACCCTGGACACCACCTCTGGTGGTGGTGTGAGTGCATGGACGGTGCCCACGGACAGATGCAGGATTGCCTACAAAATGAAAGTGTTTTCCTACAATCATGCCCCTAGCACACAGTTCTGTGGGAACATTTTCAAACACTGCAGGAGGAGTGAAATGTATAATTCATTCTAAGAAATCTTCAATCTCGGCAGCACTTACACAAAAATAAGTTTTCCAGACTAAATAAACCAACCATGAAACCAGCATAGAAGTCCAGAACACCACTTCTGTTTTCAACACTCTTTTCACTATCTGTTCTTTCTCACATACCTTTTTATTTTTTCCCTAGGATGAAACACTAGTGCACTGTAGTCTAAATGAATTAGAAGATGCTGCACTCACTTTTCCAGTTCTTTTTCAAGATGTCATTTACCAGGTAACTAGTGTGCACAGAAGCTGTGTACCGCTGTGGTGTCTTAACATACTTCTCCCTGTGGGTATTTGTTACCTTCACCTCTGCAGGGAGGTCAGTGTCTGGGTTATGAACTGCAGGTGGGAGGTCTGTGGGGCGGCTCCTGCTGTGTCACACATCCCGTGGAGCACCGTTTATTGCCACCAGGACGTGGTGACGCGGGTCACCGGTTCCAGTTGTAAACACCAGTGTGACTGGTGTGTGCGGCCTGTCTCCTCATCGGCAGGTGGGGACGGGAGCCCTGACAGTGCAGGCAGTGTCCTCTCCCGGGAACAGCTTCTCGGGGCTGGGAAGCACCTTCCTTGGACAGGGCAAACCCATCCACAAACTTCATCCTTTCTTTTTATAGAGAAGGGGTCTTCAGAGCCTGACACCAGTTAGCTCTGTCCCGCTGGTCAGTGTCGCTGCAGGCTTTGCCAGCGCCGGTTCTCCCTCCCTCTTCTCTCCCAGCAAGACTCCGCTGGGTGCTTCCGTGAGCTCTGCTTGTCTTGTGGAGGCCGCAGGTGTTGGTTCTGCTTTAGGAGGTGGTGTCAGTGTGTGTTACAATGCTGCACCACAGAGGAGGAAGCACGGGAAGGAGAACTCTCTTCCAGCAACCGCCAGAGATGCTGCGCTGACCCAGGCTGTTGTTCCCAGGTCCTTTTGTGTGACGTACCTGGGAGTAGCAACAGCTTCCCACCATGTAGCTCGCACGATATCGGACCCCACTCTAGTATCTTTGGAGAATGAGCCACTCATCAGGCACCTTAAAAGGACACTTGTCCAGGTATTTTTCCTGATTTTAAAAATATTTTTCTTCGCTGTTTCGTATTAGAAATCTTGAGATCTGAAAAGCTGAACTGATTTTTAAGCGTGGATTTACCTTCTCTCTGGTGATGGCCATGCACAGCTTCCTCCAGGCTGAGCTTGGAACCAGCCTTCGCGTTAGTTCTTTGGAGGTTCTTGATGCTGCCAACAGAACCAGAAAGAGTAAAGCTTCTTTTATTTCCCCTTCTTTCTCTTAAGAGATCTCAGCTTGATTTGACTGTTTTCTGTCTAAACCTGTGGTCTCTCTGGTACGTTCTTGCTGAGATCTAACTGGGATTCTTTAGAAGAAGGCAGTGGGAGGAGTGACTTACAGTGTTTCTGAAGCTTTATTTCAGGACATTGTACACAAGGTTGTGTGGTCCCTGGTGCACTGCAGTTACTGGGGGGCGCTGGAGAAGATCTCTTGGCTCTCTCTGGAGTCTGCCCTGGATTTGCCAAGGAACAGCAGCGCCTTTAGCCTTCAGAGAGTTGGCTGCTGTCTTTGAGCGCGCTCTCCTGATCACTGTGTTCCCCTTTGCTGGTATCCCACTAGACACTGACAAACCGGTCACCTCTTACCAAGCGAGGCAAACGCTTCAGGATACGATTCATTTCATGGTTAGCTAGGGCATAGTATGCAAAAGGACAAATAATCTCCTGTCATAAAGGTTGAAAAGAAGTTTGTTGGTGTTTCATACCTTTCTTAGCACTTTTAGCCAATGATTAGCTATTTAAAACTTAAATGTAAAACTTACATTTTTGCTTAGCAGAGTGACCGTCCCCTCTGGTGCAGTCCTGTATTAATTTCACATCTCCCTATTTCGTTTTGGAAGCCATTTCAGCTGGCAGCAGAGAGGCAGACACTGAGCTGTTGGAGCCAAGTTGAAGTCAGCAAGTTACTATATATAAATTATTGCATAATATAACCCACTGAAAACAATGCTAGATGTCGAAGAGACGTTTCTGAAGATGCTTTCCATTAGTATCAAAACACGTACTGCTTCCCTGCAGGATTTCCAGAGGCATTAGACAATTACCTGGTAGCTCTTTCCTAAAGAGCACCCAGCTCAGTGCTCATTTTCCTGCAGAGTCCCTCGCCTTTCTGACCAGCGCTGCCCATGTGAGCTGGGCTCCTGGCACTGCAGTGTGCTGAGCCCTCGGGAGCCTGATGCCGGTGCTGAGCAGGGACAGTGTGGTGGAAAGCTGCTCCAGAACTGGCCGTTGTAGGAGAGAGCCACTGGGAGAGTCAGGTGGACTTGGCTTCTAGCAGGTGGGTTGTGGGATACAGCCGAGCTGTGCTGGGAGACCAGCGCAGGTTTCACATCCAGGAGCTCAGCTCCCGTGTCTGTGTCAGTGAGAGCAGGGGATGGTCTGCTCTTAAAGAGAGGTTTCTAAACACATGGGCTGCCTTGTTTGTAAGCCACTTCCCCAGCTTACCCGGAGGGACGCAGAAGAGCCCAGCCCTTCAGTGAGTACAGGGCAGGAGAGCTGTGTCTGAGTGTGGAGCAGTTGGACAGACTTGACAAGTAGTGTGTGGTTCCCGCCATGAGGCACAGGCGGCTTCACCCCCCGCCGAGCCTGAATCTGTGAAGTGGGTACAGCTGGCCTTACTCGTGTCAGGCTTCTGGGACAACCAATTTGTGTTGTCTTGGTTGAAAACATCTCTGAATTATGCCTGTGTTTAAGTTCTGGAGTCAGTGAAAATACAGCCTTTGCAAAGCCGTTCTTAAGTGCCCGGTCGGTGCTGTCCTTCCATCTCACGAGAAAACAAACGCGAGGGTTCAGCTCTTCAGCTGCACACCTCAGACTTTGTACTCTCTGGATTACTTTGTGTAATAAGATAAGTAGCTTATCTTAGGAAGAAATTTATCTTTTTTCTTTCTTTTGGTAAAGAGATTTTGCTTCTGTTTCTGGCTTCGTGTCCCCGAGATGAGGTCACCTCCGCCCTGGTCGGCTCCCAGGGTACCCCCGTGCGTCAGCAGGCCCTGCTCGGGAGGCAGGTGTTTTCACTCACTTCTTCAGACGAAATGCATCTTTGTGGACTTATCACAGAATAATTCCCTTTGATCTTTGTGATCCTTGAAAGATGTTCTGGAGCTCCACAGGTCAGGGGTAGGTTATTGAATATAGTGTTACATGGATTCCATCTTACTGTCGCCAGCAGGGGCTTGGGTGATTTCCTCTGTTACTGGGATGGATCCAGGCAAGCAATGCTTGGGAGTTCCAGCTCTCCCTTCTACTCACCTCCTCGCTGTCTCTCAGGAATAACAGAAGAGCCCTCAAGCTTTGGACCTGAAAGCCAGGAAGCTTTGGTGGATCTTGGGCATCCACAAAGAAATCCAGTCTTAGGTTGGGAAGGCTTAGTTTAAGTTGAGTAGAACCTCTGGAACCACACTTTCTGCCGTGGCCAGCTATGCTCCAGCAGGTCTGCCTGGTGGGAGATGACCTTCCTCTTCAGTCACTTACGACACAGTCCCGTGGGAAATGAATCAGGCTTGTTCACCCAGGGAGGTCCTGCCTGGGGTGAAACCCAGCTCCGGGCACCCTCTGTGTCTGTCTCAGGGAGGGCTGGTGGCAGCTGGGGCCAGTTGAGGGTCCTGGGTGGGAGACAGGGGTGCAGCCAGGGTCAGATAGGGGTCTGGCCGTGCTGCAGAGTGCAAATCTTGGATGTGCAGTGGGTACATGGACCAGCTTCATTCACCTGGGCAAGTGAACTCACCTGGCTCTGGTTTTCCCTTGTCACACTCTGGTAAAACCACCTGGTGTGCAGGTACCTGGCAGGGGTTACAGGGACAGCGAGATTCGTTACCGCAGTTCCAGAGAGTTTGGAGACAAGTGGGACATCTCTCTGGTTGGGTTTTTTAATGCATGAAAGGAGTAACGTTTCCTTCCAACTCCACCTTTGACCAATTGAGGTCCTGTGTCTTTTGACCAGGGAAGACACCGAATGACGACTTTGCACATTTAGGTTTTGTGGCCACTGAAATACCGGGGTGTGGTGAGCAGGTGGTTGTGTCCACAGATAGATTTGGTGCAATTCGATTCAGTTCAATCATACAACCCCTTTGGGAAGATTTCCTGTGGCTGGAAGGTAAATTTAAGCCGATTCCTAACGGGCTGTTAAAAAATGGACAAAGCTGAAATGACCTTGGTTGCCACAAGAAGAAGGTCAGTCTGCTCCCTTCCCTCTGGAGATTTCAGTAGCTCCTTCTCACACCTGCAATGCTCCCTGTGGGCAATTCCTGAACCACAAGGCAAGGTAAGCAGTGCTAGCAGCTCACCCCTCCGCACCAGTGTCACTGCTGGTGGGGCAGGTGCCAGGCCTCACCCCGGGCCACCAGACACAGGTTTCATGTAGAAAGGTGGCTGTTGTGCCACGGGAGGAGAGCAGTGCTTGATGGGCTCTGGGGCTGGCTGTTGCCCTGAACACGATGTGTGTGGATGCCCCCACGTCAGCCCCGGTCTGGGATTTTGGGGTCAATGCCAGAGAGCTGCAGAACTCTCCTAAGTTGCTATTTCTTCTCCTGAGTGTCTGAAGTTCTGCAGGGTTTGTGTGCAGTTCTGTGCTGGTGGAATTTGAATTTATGGGAATCTGGAAACGGTTGAAGCCTCTTTTTTTTTTTATTTTATTTTTCTGTTTTAATGATCAGCTCTGACACCCCCGGGTTCAGGGTGCAATTCTTGGTGGGAGAAGGTTATTAAGAGGATTATTTAGTTCCTGTGCTGGTACACATTGTCTCATTGAGCTGATGCTGTCCAGCTGGTGAAAGGTGATTCAAATGGTTAGTCAAAGCAACCACTTCTGGTCTTTTTCTATAGCAATTGGCCAACTTTTATATTTAATTGAAATAATTTCTAATTCCATCGGATTTTCCAGGAAAATTGTTAAGGCTAATTTTATCATCCTGGACTTTCACTTAGAGCTGCTTAGGCCGAAAGCTAATTCAGTAGTGTTTTAATTGTGTTGTTATTCTGGAGGAAGTGAGTGTTTGCTGTTTGCTCTGTTCATAAGGCCCATTTTGCCCTCCTCTGTACAAGCTGACTCTTAAAAGCGCAGCTGGAGTATTTTGGATCCTGACAAAAGTCTGTCTCTGCTTCAGGTGTATGTCCGGTTAAGGCCATTCTTCCGAGAATTCCTGGAACGTATGTCTCAGATTTATGAGGTAACACCATTAGACACTGCTTTTGAATTTCACTGTTAAATTGCACTCACAGACTTGTATCTGAAATAATTAGTTTTTCCCCTTTCATCCCTAGATCATTCTTTTTACTGCTTCTAAGAAGGTGTATGCAGACAAGTTGTTGAACATACTAGACCCCAAAAAGCAACTGGTCAGGTAAAACTAGAGAATTGTGACTGTGCCTGTTGTAAGAAGCTGCTGTTCTCTAACAAATGCGACAGGGGGGTGGTGATGACACGTTTGCTACTGCAGTGTGTCACTGAGCTGGGGCTCGGGGGGTTTGACTGCTCCCAGAGTGAGAGAGAAATGAAACAAACTGATTGATTTCTTGGCTTGGCCGTGAGATCACCCCAGAGCTTTACGTTGCCCTCGGTGGCCAAAGCCGCCCCCGAGTCCAGTTGTCTTTACAATCAGCTTGTTTTCATTTCCTACTCAACAGCAATACAATCTGTGGGGTTTGTGGTAGAGCTGGTCTGGTTTTTCATTTCTCTTCTGAACCCTGAGCTGTGCCTGGAGGCGATGGGCATTTCTCACCAACAGTTCCTTGAGGCATAAGGAAATCCCTCCGGATGGGCTTCTTTCTGTGCCGCTCCTGAGGAAGGTGGGCTGTTGGGTGGGAGGCTGAAACTCAAGAAGGGTGTTCCCAGGGATTCCTCTCCGCTGGGTGTCCCAGGGGAGGGAGGTCAATAGTGGGGCTTGAGCAGAGTCAGAGCTGTGTAAACTCTGTGCCTGGGACGTCACCGGCAGAGCACGGCTCTGTGACATTTTATTGTCCAAGTCTTCAGTGAAAACTTGCTTCTCTTTACACACATGATAAGATTCCCATTTGGCCTCAGCTGGTGGCTGTACCCATTGCTGTCACTTGGAGGTTCAGGTGCACCCTAACTCATTCCCCTGAGGATCGTGAAGATGAACTGCTCACTCGGCTCCATCCAGGAGCGGTCATCTCACTGCTTCTTTTCATGGCACGCACGAGAGAACCCTGCTTTGCTTTTGGTAAATGTGCCCCTGTGCTTTGAGCAGGCAAACAAAAGCAGAGTCTCAAATCCTTTTAGTCACCAAACCCCCTGAGCCCGAATCCCGCAGCCCCAGGGGAGGCAGGAACTGGGAAGGTGTTTGCTCTCGCAGCAGATGAGTCCAAGTGCGCAGCGTTAAACACCTCTCTGGGCTCCTCACCCGTGGGATTCAGGACTCCAGTTTTAACTGTGTTAGGGCCAGGGAAAAGCTGATAAAATACAGAGCCAAGGGGTATTCCAGGACCTTGCAGAAAGCTCGGTGGGGTTGGTGTGGCGCTGCCAGGCTGCCACCGACATCAGCCTGAAGGGAGACGTGCCAGGACTCCACACGTGTGACTCAGGATCTATATATAAATTCATTTGCTGCCGAGGCATCAGCTTATTTTCCTCCATAGCAACGTTAGGAACTCAACCCCTTGGTGAAGTTAAGCACACTGTGTACAGCTTCTGAAAGCTGCCTTTACAAACACAAGCACCCTTAAGGAACCGGCAGAGGAGCGGCACTGGAGCACTCAGTCTGGTTTAACATCTGTCCTCAGGTTACAGCTGCCTTGATATTCCCTGAAATTTCAGGTTTACTCCCGACACGTCTTTTTAATCTGAGTCCTTTGAGTCCCTCCATCCACTCAGTGTGTATTTCTGGCGCCATAAATGAGAAGGGAGTAGACTAATTGGAGAGGAGGAAGTTGATGGAATGTTTTGGCCTGGAGGCTTTTTTCAAGCTCTAGTAGCTGAAATAGGGTAATTGCAGGCAGAGGTAACGGGCAAAAGGCACCATTTCTGCTGCTCCTTTCTGTCCCAGCAGGTGGGGGCACAGGGGGGCGGGTGCTGGACCAGCTGGAGCAAAGCCGAGGGCTGATAAACCCCAGCAGAGCGGCTCCGGCACGGGACTCGCCTCCCGTCCTGGGGCCCTGCAAAATGTGGGGGGGGGTTTGGGGTCCCCGTGTCAGCCCCTCTGCTGAAAGGTTAGAGGGACCCCGGGGAAGCAGCTGGTAACGTGAGTTGGGCTTTTCTGTGGGAACACAGCCGGCCCCCGCAGAGCCGGGTGAACCTGTGCTGTTACCAGTGGGAAGCTGGCAGGGGAACGGAGAGAAGGAATCCGTACTTTTAAGAGCAGCAAAGTGGATCAGAAGAGAAAAAACCCGGGTAACCCTGGGCAGGGTTAACTCTTGGTGTCCCCTGTGCAGTGCAGGTGGTGTGATTTGTCTCATTAATTAGTACTTTCCTTTAATTGCAGGCATCGACTTTTCCGCGAGCACTGTGTGTGTGTGCAAGGAAACTACATAAAGGATTTAAACATTCTCGGTAGAGACCTCTCGAAAACCATCATCATTGACAATTCACCACAAGCCTTTGCCTATCAGGTGAGGAGGGAGTGCCCTCGGGCCGCAGAGGGAGACAGCCCAGCACCCCTTACTAAGTGTCCTGCTGAGATTTGGGTTTGAGGTTAGAAACCAAGCCCTCGACAAATCATGGGATCACAGAATGGTCCGGGTTGGGAGGGACCTTAAAGGTCATGGAGCTGCAACCCCCTGCCCTGGGCAGGGACACCTCCCACCAGCGCAGGCTGCTCACTCACTCGGGTTTGCCTTTCTCTTCTTTTTGTGAAGATCTGGCCAAGTGCAAAGGGAGAGACTTCTCCCAGAGCAGACCCTTCCCCTCCTCAGACCCTTCCCCTCCTCACACAGCTTCCCTAAGGAGCGCCCCCGTTTGCCAGCTCTGTTGTGGGCTGAGTTAGTTCATGGCAGTGAAATGCTCAAGGATGAGTTGCTGGTTGAAATGACACACAGCTGTGGAAGTTGTTTATGCTTAAATCTGACAAAGTTCTACCCCGTGATTTAGCTTTCCCCAGAAGCACAGTGTGTAACTGTCCCCGTCAGTTCCATGGAATACTGGGACCAGTTCTGGGCTCCCCAGTTCAGAAGGACAGGGAACTGCTGGAGAGGGCACAGTAGAGGACCACTAAGATGATGAGGGGCCTGGAGCATCTCTCTGCTGAGGAAAGGCTGAGGGACTTGTGTCTGTTGAGTCTGGAGAAGAGAAGGCTGAGGGGGATCTGATCAACACCCAGAAATACTTCAAGGGTGGGTGTCAGGAGGATGGGGCCAGGCTTTTTCCAGTGGTGCCCGGGGACAGGACAAGAGGGAATGGGTACAAACTGGAACATGAGAAGTTCCACCTAAAGATGAGGAGGAACTTGTTCCCTGTGAGGGTGTCAGAGCCCTGGCAGAGGCTGCCCAGAGAGGTGGGGGAGTCTCCGTCTCTGGAGACATTCAAACCCACCTGGACACGTTCCTGTGGGACCTGCTCTGGGTGGACCTGCTCTGGCTGGGGGTTGGACTGGGTGGTCTCCAGGGGCCCCTTCCAACCTCATATTCTGTGATTCTGCTGTCACACAGACCGAGGTGCCCAGTGAGATCTGGGACGTCTCACATGCAGCAGAGAAGGAAAAAAAACCCCAACCCAGTTTGTTTTGGCCTGACCAGCCCACACTGGGACGGCCAGTGCACGGGTGGGGTTTAACTTGTCATTGGCTCACAACAGCATGGCTCTCCAGCTCAGCAGGACGCCCAGAGCACGTTCTGCTCCAGCTTTGATGGGGAGGTTTTAGTAGCAGAGTGCGCCGGGCTTGGGAAATGCATTTTCATACGAGCTGTAGAGGGAAAATACATATTAATAAGCTCTAGATTGGAAACATTTTTTCCCCCAAATGCTCTTTCACAAGCCACATTTTTAGACAAATGGAGTATAAATCATGCACTGATGATTTATTTTTTTTAAACTGCAGCTTTCGAATGGAATCCCTATAGAGAGCTGGTTCATGGATAAAAACGACAACGAACTCCTAAAATTGATTCCATTTCTGGAGAAACTTGTAGAGCTGGTAAGTGTTTCCTTCCTTGGTTCTTCCAGGGGGCTCCCTGTCCAAAATTGTTAGTTACCTCTTCTAAGCTTTTTCCCACGTTTGAGGATTTTTGGAGCCCCCGAGGCTGGGACTGCTGACAGCGGAGTCTGTCTGGCGTTGACAAGGGTCCCGCGGGCAGTAGCTCTGCAGGGGGACTCGCTCACACACTGAGGGGCAGAACCGCGTGTGCTCGGACCGCGTTTGACCCAGCAGGGGAGAACTGTGACACCGGCGGTGTCGGGGTGGGGATCTGGGGGCAGCTGGGGTCAGTCGGGGCTCTGGGTGGCTGGGATGCGCGCGCCTTACTCTGAAACCGCAGAGGGAGGCTCCTAACCAGCTGTGAGCTGCTCCCAGGAGTCTGGCGTGGAGCTGCTGAGGGCGTGTGGCCGTGGCAGAGCCCTGCTGCTGGGAGCTGGTCCGTGGCTCTGTGTGTGTGTCCTCCTAAAACCCGCCCCTCTCTCCCCTCCCGCAGAACGAAGACGTGCGGCCTCACATCAGAGACAGATTTCGCTTGCATGACTTGCTACCCCCGGATTAAAGCCTTTTGTCCGATTCCTGAAGGGGGAGAAAATGCAGGACCCTTTTGGACTAAAACAAAACATTGCCATTACTGTTGAAATTTTGCATTTTTGTACCCCGTCTTGCTTTTCTTATCTTTGGTGCCCAACAATAATCAAGGGTTACAGAAAGAGACTTTCTATATGGGAGGTTGAACACACCCAGTACAATCCAGTACCGCGCGGAAGGTAGGCTAGAACAGAAGAGTCTTTAGAACTAGTGCAACTCCGAGGAAAATTTTTTAATGTACAGGACATCTGCAGTTTATAAAGAATTCTGTTTCTGCCACCAGCAGTTTGACCTGTAGAAACACAGGATTTTATGAAATAACAGAGATCGAAAACGGACTCTGATTTCCTCTCTGTTCGGTGCTCTAAGTGGGTTTGTAGCCACTTTTCTGTTACTTTTAAGATTCTCATTTCAACAGGAATGGCCAGTAAAAGTTGTTTTATTTTTTCCTGTTAAGGTTTATAACCTTTTTACATTTTTGACCTGTATTAGATTAGAATTTCATTATGCATTCCTTTTAGTTGAGGCGCTTCATAGGTTTTTTTTTTCTGGAAATAGCCAAATCTTCCTAGTTTTTTTATTAAACAGTTGGATGGCCGTTCTCCTGCTTCGTCTGCCTGCACACTGTGTATTTGTTTCCAAATAGTCCCTAGTTTTTAGCCCATGTAGGTTTCATTTAGAAAGAAAAGAACAAAGGGACAAACCAACCCAGCCGGTGTTTATATTTTCTGTCACGTTCTACTGTAGCTGAGATCTTTGCAGAAAAACAAAAACAACAAAAAAAAAAGAAAAAAAAAAAGAGAAAAACAAAAACCAAAACCAAAATCAAGAGACTGGCTAGATAAGAAGAATATAAGGATTACTAATATTCAGCGTATTTGCAACCATCGGGATGGCACGTGCCCTGGATGGCAGACCCCCTGCGGCGGCCCAGACGGACGGACGGACGGACGGACGGAGGAGGGACGCCTCAGGCCGCGCCGTGCCGGGCCCCAGAGGAGAACCAGTCCGCTCACCGGTAGGTCGGGCGCGATGCCGTCCCTGCNGGGTGCCGGGGGTGTCCCCGGGCGGCGTGACAGCTCCCGCCGCCCGCTGTCGTACTGGTTGGCTATGGAAATGGTCTCTCGGCCTCGGGTCTCTAATGCAGCTACTCCAGAGGTGGATATTTTTATAACGGGGTGTAATCTCCTTTTCGGGAGGCTTTTTACGGAAGGGGTAGTTTGTAAAAGTGAGGACGCTTTGCCTCTCCACTGCATTAACGCGCCCCAGGCTCAGACTGGTTTTGTGTAAAAGATGTCACAGAACGGCACTTTTTCTAAAGAGAAGTTTGATATTTTGTATGCTTGTTAAGAAAGTACAGTATTGGAAATTAAAGGTGGACAGCTGATAATTGAGAAGTATGTCAATTAATTTTTTATGTATATTACCTGTTTACTTGTACAATTTTATTGTACAAATTACATGCAGCTTCATTTTCAAATGAGTCCTTAAAATAAGGAAAATCTTTTTAGGAAAACATTTAATTTTTGTATTTTTGATTTTAAAAGGCATGAGTTATGTCAACTTTTTCCAGTGTATTAATGAAGATTTTAACTTTTCATCAGGTTGAGTGTTTTCTTACTATATTATCTGTTGTGTACGTAGTTAGCACATTGTGTCACTGAACTGTTTAAGGAACTTAGCATGTAGAGCAAGCCTGTTTTGTGGAAAATCCTTATTCATTAAAAAAAAAATCATCATGGCAGATTTTCTGCAAAAAAAGTGAAAACATTTGCAATTCAGAATACTGATTTTTTTTGTATTTAAAGAAAGGTATTTTGCTTGCAGGAAAGAAATACTACAGATTCATTTTAATGAGAATCTTTTAAATGTATTTATCTTTAGGGCATCTGGGCATCTTTACGCTGTTTGTCTTATGTCTTTATTGAAATAAAATGTACATAACATTACCTTTATATATGCTTCTGCGCAGACCTGCGGCCCCTGTGGCCGCCCCCGAGCCTTCCTCTCTCCACGGGGCTGAGGTGGGTCTGGGAATGTTTATAGCTCTGGAAGTTGGTCAGCTTGCACTGGGATTGCTGCCTGGCTTGCCAGCCAGCTTTCAGTTGTTCCTTCAAATGTAAACCCAAATGCGAGGCGTCTCCTTAGTTTAACAGTGAGTCCTTGGTTGATGTGGAGTCCTTCCAAATTCCTCCCAGTAACCCACAGACCAGAACTGAGTCTCTGCTCTGCCAGGATGAAGTGATTGTGTGAAGCAGTTCCTCGCTTCCCTCCGACTGTAAGAAAGAGCCGATCATCTGTTCAAACCCTGTCCTTGGCCGCCTGGGTCCGATCTTCGGCTAAAACCGTTGGAAAAGTGCTTTCTTTAGTTAAGGAAACCAAAGCCTACGTTGCACTTTACAGCTGTATCTGTGTTGTGACGATCAGATCAGTGAGGGGAATCAAAGTGTAAATGGAGGGGTTTAGCTCTGCCCAGGTGCACAGCGACAGAAACAGAGACTGCTTAGAAACACATTAAATCTTCGTATTTTAATGCGCTGCGAGTCTGGTATTTATCATTCTGAACTCCCTCTGCAGAATGAGGCTCCCCTCTTCCAAACCTAACTGCCTAAACCCATCAGACTCCTCTGGCATAAACAGCCCTTGCGGGAAGGTTCCGTTTTCCTCCCATCGGTCTCGAGGGTGAGACTCCGCCGTCGCTCTGAGACGAGCCCGGATCAAACTGTGTCCCCCCAAAACTGAGGCCGAGAGCGGGGCAGTCAGCGCTCCTGAATGTGGAACTGCTCAACCCCGAGGCTCTGTCGTTTCTTCCCATTTTCATGTGGTTTTGGGCAACAACATCCTATTTCCACAGTTCCGGATGATTTCATGGTCTTGTGCCTGGTCGTGGTAACCGTGTGTTAATTTTACACGCCCGTGTGTTCTCTGTTCTAGGTCTGAGCACTCTTGGTTCTGGCAGCAAAACAATGTCTTCCATACTTATTTTGGCAGCACATCTTCCATCTGTTATTTCCCCCCCCCCCAAATTGCTCTCTAGCTAGAACAGCGTTCCCCTCGGTATTGCTGCCTCCCTGGACGCCTTCTGATTCGTTTCACTTTCCCTCTATGTAGGAAAACATTTTGTCATTACTTTTGAAATGTATCAGAAAGCCTGAATGTCTCAAGACCTGGTTAAAAATCTCCCCAGACCAGGAGTGGGATCAGCCCCAGGCCTGCGAAGGAGCCGCATCTTCTTTAAGCAAAGCCCTTGCCAGTGTTCCCAAAGCTGACGAGGTACGTGAGCGCTGGGAGGGGAGCAGGTTGCGGGGCCGGGTCGGTGGGGGGAGCAGTTTGGAGCCAAGTGTCCTTTTGGTAGCACAGACTCGGTGCTTTCCCACACTGGAGTCAGTGGTGGTTGTACTGGCCGGACTGGTGTGGCTGAAAAAGCATTGAGCTCCCACGGGGAGAGGGACCAGGAAGGGAGTGGATGAGGAGAAGGTGGAGCGGGTGGAAATCTCATCAGCTCCTCCACCAGCAGCAGAACAGTAACGTGGGCCCCTCTGAAACCGCCTCCAGCAGCAGAGCGTGTTTGGTGGGCAGGGAAGGCTGTCCAGAAGAACACTGGGGTGACTGAGCAAACACCCATGCTCCTTTATTTGTTCCTCTGGTCCTGGCCTCCTTACAGCCTCCCATTGCAAAGCCTCCCATTGCAAAGCCTCCCATTGCAAAGCCTCCCCTGTGTTCTTTGGCTGAGCCAGCTCGGCAGTGTGGCAAAGAGGTTCATGACTTCACAATCCTTAGGAGAAGGAAGGCGAGCCCCTGTGTTGCAGGGAATTACGGCCGCTGGACCTGTCACGTCGCCCTTGCTGTCCCTCCTCGTGCTGCAGTAGCGCTGGGTACACCCCAGGGTGGGGAATTAGAAAAGTTACTGGTGCCTTCTTCCCTCCCTCGCTGTGCTCCGTTACCTGCCACCGGGAGAGCGCCCCTTCGCCAGGCTGAGGTCTCCATGTGGAGTGGAGGCGGGTTGGAATGACTGTCCGGGTGGCTGCAGTGTGACTTCACAGAAGTCAAGGCCAGAACCTCAACCCGAAGAACCTTCTGTCCATTTAAGAAGCCGTATGAGACCAGTTTGTTGTGGGAGGTGCCAAGAGAAACTGACCACTCTCCTGTTAAAGTAACACCTTCCATGCAAGCGGAGCGCTGAGCTAAAGAGGCGGCGAAAGGGCTTCTCTGGGTGTCTGCAGCCAAGGCGAGGGGCGGTACCGTGACCTGCGGTCATGCCCCTGCCAGGGCTCGGGCCATAAACGTCTTTGAACTCCTTATCGAAGACGACACAGGAGCTAAAGCAGGTGCAGTCCCACAGGTGATGGGGTGAGCGTCAGACACTGCACACACACCCCGTCACGGCCCCTGCCCCCCGAGAGCGAGGTCCACCTCTTGGGTTTGGGGAGACAAACGCCTCTTCCTGGGAGAAGGCGTCCGTCCAAGGCCTTTCACCCCAGTCTTCAGGCAAAAACACTCTTTTGAGGATTGGAGTTAAAAGGGAGGTTAAAATCCACTCCGTGACCAGGAGGAGGTTGGGACGTGCAGACTGCCAGGAGAACCCTGCATGGCGGCAGCATTCCCAGCTGGTGGAACGCTGGCAGCCCCTCTCTCCTCCCTTCCTGGGGCCACCTTGGTCACCGCCGGTGCCTGTCAGCCGCCTGGGGAGCCGGTGCTGGGAGCTGATCAGCTGGATTTACCCCAGACAGACCACGGGGAGAGCCTGTGGCACCCAGGGCTGTGGTTACAGCTCTGGGGAGCTGGAGCCAAGTGAAGGCTTGCAGGAACACAGTTTTTCTGGAAAAAATAACAGTTGCATTAAACTCCTTCAGGTGGAGAACGGTGTCACCGCCTGTCTTGACCCCCTAGAGGACTGCTCTCAGTGACACCATTACAGCAACCCCCCTCATTTCACCTTTGCTTCTTGATACTTAAATCCTAAACAAGTTGGTGAACGGCTGAGGACAAGTAGCACAGGGGCATTGCTTGCTTGGCTAGTAGTCAGCATTTTATAAAAAAAGAGTTAAAAAGTTAAAAAAACCAACCCCCAACCATGGGCAGCCCCAAGCGTTTCTGTTTGGCAGCAGCTGGAGAGTCACTTGTACAGGTTTGGGAAGCACATCACTATTTTGGTTGTCTTGCCCGAGTAATGTACTATTGGTTTGCTTTCCTTTCGGGTTTGATACGTGCAAAAACGTCATTGTACCCATAGGCTGGATCTTGTAAAATACAATTGGAAGAGAACTCACCTTCTACACATTTGTGTTTCTTCTGCAACCATTTCTAGTATATAGAACCATAAAGATTTATATTAAATATCTATGCTCTGGCTACTGTTTTCATGATTTTTAGCTGGTATCATCCTCTTTGGAAGACTGTTTTCCATAAAGGAAGAAGACGTGTCTCACTTCACTTTTCAGCCTTAGAAAGGGAGGGGTGAGAAGTGTTGGGTACGTGCTTTAAAAGCTGGGGGTACTGGGGGCCACACAGGAAAAACAACAGATGCAGTTTCTGTCCCCAAATCGTCCCAGTGGGTTCTTGTAGGACGGCCCTGCTCTGCTTTCAGTGTGTGCTGCACGTCCCAGTGGGTGTCTGTTGTCAAGGGACCACCAGGCCCGAGCTGCCCCATTGGTGTTGGTTTCCTCTCCCCAGCAGAAACCCTTAGATCCCCCTGGAATGGGGCTGGGTGGGTTCCCTGGAAGGAGGGAGTTCCTCCGACTCACAGCCCGGCTGAGCGGCTCTGCTTTTGTCCTTTGTGCCTTAACAGCTGTACGATGGGGATAACACTTTGCTGGTTTAATCCAAATCTTTAAATTACTTTAAATGCGCTGTGTAAATACATCATATTGTTCTAATCAGCGTGTTCCCAGCCCTTGGGGGTTCCAGGATTCCCCACACCACACGGGGAGGGTACGAAGCTCTGCACAGAGGTGGTGAGGATGCAGCTTAGGACACGATCTGCTCTACAGTTATGTCTCTGTCGTTATTCATGTCACCTGGTAAATGGGTAACAACAAAAAAAGGGATGGCAGATTTGGAAGTAGTATTTGTTTTTTCTGGCCAACATATATCACAGTATCATTCCATTCATTAGGTGAAAGACACGTTCTTCTAAATTTACTATTTTCCGAGAAAATAGATTTTCTCTTTCCACTTAATTGCTCGGATTCTCCGGGAAATCAGAGTCGGGAGGTGGCGGTGAAGTGCACCGGATGGAGGGAACGTTCCAGCCCTTGTGGGCGTGATGTTTTCTGACCGGGTGGAAGGAACCGGCTCGGAGGAGCTGGGCTGGAGGAGGCTCGGGGGGGGCGCCTGCTCTGCAGCCCCTGGGCGCATCGTGGCTTTGGTGTTTCATCCGGAGAAAAAGGTATTCTCCGCTTCCAACCCGCTCCAGCAGCAGCAGCCAAGCAATGCAGAGCATCACACAGGTCTGTGCCAGAGCTCTGCTCACCCCTTCCCCAGGGCTTTGGAGTCCCTGCAGTCTCTCTCCCCGGGTCTGGGCAGAGCCATCTGAAGGGAGGAGATGGGCCTGACTTTCCGAATAAAACCTTCCTGGGCTCCGTGGGAGGAGGCTGGAGAAGAGGGAGGACTTGCAGTTGGGATTGTGCCCTGGGGCTACAGCCTTTACACCCCCCCAGCCTGTCTGCAGGCTGATGAGCCAGTGTTGTCCTGGTGGATGCTTCATTCTCCTGGGTGATCTTTACACTCCAGCTCCCTTTGGGTAAGGTCAGCTCCTGCCTTTGAAGGTTTTAGCCCAGAACCTGCCCATACTCCTCTGATTGTCACAAGGACCTGGTCCTTCAGGGCTCTGAGCTAAAAGCCACACCCTGCACAGCATCGTGGATAACCTCTGGAAGTGCCTCTGGCTGCCAAGGCATCCCGCGGAGCTCTGCTGCGACCAGCTGCCCGTGGGCATCCCGGGATTTCGTTTCCTGAAAGCTGGGAAACGACTAAGCCATAACCTGCCTTTATAGAGGCTGATCCTATTGTTTAGGGGATTAGGAGACGCTTTATTGCAACGTTCAGAAATCAAGACTTCCAAGTATTTTTTCTTTCTTTCTTTCCCCCCTCTCAGCCAGGCACTCATTCCATTCAATCACTTGTGTAAGGTGCTTCCAGCGGCACTTCCAGCTCGCTCCCCGGCATCCTCATGCAATAGTGCTTAAAGCTGGCTTCCCCCTAGAGAGCTCTGCGGGTATGAAATGGGACTGCTTTCACCCTGCCCTGAAGAAGGCGCAGGGGCCCAGTACAGGCACGGGTGCAGCCATGTAGAAGTTCTTGTAGGAACAAGAATCTTCCTTCCCTCTTCTCCAGAGGTCGATGTACCAGGAGCGCGGTTCCAGTAACACCTGTAGTTGGAAACGCGCCCTGCTTTACTCCCCTTGCGTGGATACATCCAACTTCAGGGCAGTGACCTGCCCGGAGCCGTCAGGCCCGTCGGGGCTGCAGGCCGCTCAGAGCTCGGCCTATCTGTCCCGCCAGGCCGCGGAGTCTCCCCTCAGGCCGCAGCTGCCGCTCCCCGATAGCGCCGCGGAGCCGGCGGGGAAGAGGCCCTCCCTTGGGGCGCGCCCGAGGGGACCCGACCCGGCGAGGGAAGCGAGGAGGATGAAGGCGATGGAGGCGGCCTCCTCAAGGGGCGACGGCCGCGTCCATCCCCTCCCCTCACGGCGCCGCCGCCGCCTAAGGGCCGGG